>CM060605.1:48192639-48200139 GCA_030578255.1 Tiaroga cobitis | reverse complement strand
CAGATACTGTAGACAGACAGATAGACAGATACTGTAGACAGACAGATAGACAGATACTGTAGACAGACAGACAGACAGATACTGTAGACAGACAGATAGACAGACAGATAGACAGATACTGTAGACAGACAGATAGACAGATACTGTAGACAGACAGATAGACAGACAGACAGATAGACAGATACTGTAGACAGACAGATAGACAGACAGATAGACAGATACTGTAGACAGACAGACAGATAGACGGATACTGTAGACAGACAGACAGATAGACAGATACTGTAGACAGACAGATAGACAGATACTGTAGACAGACAGATAGACAGACAGATAGACAGATACTGTAGACAGACAGACAGATAGACAGATACTGTAGACAGACAGATAGACAGACAGATAGACAGATACTGTAGACAGACAGACAGATAGACGGATACTGTAGACAGACAGACAGATAGACGGATACTGTAGACAGACAGACAGATAGACGGATACTGTAGACAGACAGACAGATAGACAGATACTGTAGACAGACAGATAGACAGATACTGTAGACAGACAGACAGATAGACAGATACTGTAGACAGACAGATAGACAGATACTGTAGACAGACAGACAGATAGACAGATACTGTAGACAGACAGACAGATAGACAGATACTGTAGACAGACAGATAGACAGATACTGTAGACAGACAGACAGACAGACAGACAGATACTGTAGACAGACAGATAGACAGATACTGTAGACAGACAGACAGACAGACAGATACTGTAGACAGACAGACAGATACTGTAGACAGACAGATAGACAGATACTGTAGACAGACAGACAGACAGACACTGTAGACAGACAGACAGATACTGTAGACAGACAGACAGATAGACAGATACTGTAGACAGACAGATAGACAGACAGACAGATACTGTAGACAGACAGATAGACAGATACTGTAGACAGACAGATAGACAGATACTGTAGACAGACAGACAGACAGACACTGTAGACAGACAGACAGATACTGTAGACAGACAGACAGATAGACAGATACTGTAGACAGACAGACAGACAGACAGACAGATACTGTAGACAGACAGATAGACAGATACTGTAGACAGACAGACAGACAGACAGATACTGTAGACAGACAGACAGATACTGTAGACAGACAGATAGACAGATACTGTAGACAGACAGACAGACAGACACTGTAGACAGACAGACAGATACTGTAGACAGACAGACAGATAGACAGATACTGTAGACAGACAGACAGATAGACAGATACTGTAGACAGACAGATAGACAGATACTGTAGACAGACAGACAGATAGACAGATACTGTAGACAGACAGACAGACAGACAGACAGATACTGTAGACAGACAGACAGATACTGTAGACAGACAGACAGATACTGTAGACAGACAGACAGATACTGTAGACAGACAGACAGATACTGTAGACAGACAGACAGACAGACACTGTAGACAGACAGACAGATACTGTAGACAGACAGACAGATAGACAGATACTGTAGACAGACAGACAGACAGACAGATACTGTAGACAGACAGACAGATAGACAGATACTGTAGACAGACAGACAGACAGACACTGTAGACAGACAGACAGATACTGTAGACAGACAGACAGATAGACAGATACTGTAGACAGACAGACAGACAGACAGATACTGTAGACAGACAGATAGACAGATACTGTAGACAGACAGACAGACAGACAGATACTGTAGACAGACAGACAGATACTGTAGACAGACAGATAGACAGATACTGTAGACAGACAGACAGACAGACACTGTAGACAGACAGACAGATACTGTAGACAGACAGACAGATAGACAGATACTGTAGATAGACAGACAGATAGACAGATACTGTAGACAGACAGATAGACAGATACTGTAGACAGACAGACAGATAGACAGATACTGTAGACAGACAGACAGACAGACAGACAGACAGATACTGTAGACAGACAGACAGATACTGTAGACAGACAGACAGATACTGTAGACAGACAGACAGACAGATACTGTAGACAGAAAGAGAGTCAGAGATGAAGCTGATGTATGATATTATAATCATCCCACTATGAAAATTCAGTCACACTTTACAGTAAGGTTGCGTTATAGTTAACATTAGTTAACTCGGCTAATGCTGTATTATTGTTCATTGTTAGTTCAAGTTCATTTCAGCATTTACTAATACATTTAAATACTTTGAACTAACATTAATAAACAATGAACATTTGCATTTTTGCTAACATTGTCAAAGATAATAAATGCTGTAAGAAATGTATTGCTCGTAGTTTGTTATCCAAGGCATTTATGGAGCTATTAATGTGTCTTTATTACATGCGAGAAAATAAATGATCTGAGAGAAAAAGTTATCACACTGATAG
Organism: Tiaroga cobitis; assembly: GCA_030578255.1. NCBI lineage: Eukaryota > Metazoa > Chordata > Actinopteri > Cypriniformes > Leuciscidae > Tiaroga > Tiaroga cobitis. The sequence goes on along the minus strand of CM060605.1, from coordinate 48,197,712 downwards.
CAAAAAAGCATTTCATTAGAGAAAAAAGAATATTTGAGAGAAAAAGTTTTCATATCAATAGCAAAAAATAATATTTGAGACTAAAAAGAGTTTTGAGAGAAAGTATTTTCTCATAGAACATAGAAATAATTAAAAAAATTCAAATTTATATTTTTTGAGAAAAAAAATCTCTCAAAATACTTTGAAAAAAAATTAAATATATATATATTTTTGCTATCAGTGTGAAAACAGGTTCTCTCAACCCGCTTTTCTTTGCTTTCAATGCAATTTTTTGCTCTCGTCTCGTGTCAGGATTTTGCTTTCGCTGTGAAAATTGTGTCATGGGCGGGGCCACGTTCTTTTTTTTCCTATTGGAACGTTCCTATTGGCCAGTCGGGTGAGCATCGTCTTGTCTTGGGAGTCGAACTGAATCATTACACCATTGTTCGGTTCACCTAGATAGATGCTCCTCTGCCTTTAGATTCTCTGCCCGAGCCCGAATCCCGTCACTATCCTCAGGCCGGGCCTTTGATCTAGAGACGTGCACTCGCAATAGAGTGCGGCGCGGGACTAGATTTGACGGCCGAGTGCGAGCGCGAGCGGTAATGCACTCACTCGTGTGTGAAGGTTCAGGGAGAATACAACGATTCGTGGGACTCCAGCAAACTAGAAATATCTATGAATAAAACATAAAAACGAATACATTTTTATTCATCTGTTGCAGAAAAGCAACAAGAACAACTAAAACAAAATACAAATGATTTACAGGCCAGAGTTTCGTTTTATAACATGTTTGCAGCGTTGAGCGATGTAGCCAATCACAGACATGTGTGTTGATTTCTTGAACGCAATGGCCAATCAGAAGCATTTACGATAGACTCCCTCACCGCTCAAAACGGACTTTTTGTTCAGAGCTGAATTCTGTATGCTGGCAAATCCTCTAATTATAACAAACAAAGGGTATCTATTATGAAAGATTCATTGTGCAGTCAGCTTCATTGATAATAACAGAGATGTGTGAGATCGCGATAAACTGTCAGCTTTAGGGATTTTTAATGTAGCGCACTTTGCGCGCATTCAGTCCTGCCAAACCATGCACGCAGTAGCTGCTTGGTTTTATGTTATAACAGTGGTTTGTGTGTTAATCATAGGTGTCATTTACACTGGGGACGCTGGGGACATGTCCCCACCACTTTTTGAAATGGCTGATTTTGTCCCCACCACTTTTTGAAAGCATTTGGTTAAAATGTTCTGAAAAATCAAGCGAACCAAGAAATGTTAAAGGTTTATTTGCACAAATTAAAACATGCAATTCAGTTTAGATACAGAAAGAAACAATGTACATTGTCCAAAAAAAGTAACTTAAACAAAATACGTGCATGGTGTGCGTGCATGGTTTGGCAACTATTATTGATTCTAAAATTACCCAAAAACATGCATGCGCCGATCAGTATCAGAGTAAAGTAAATTCTCTCTCTGTGAACATGACAAACAGGCACTGCATTCTATGTGGGTTGCAAATCCCACATTGTTTTAATTTGATCTTGTGTTATTTGATGCAGATATGTTGCGTTGTATGCTTATGGTGTGTGTGTTTTCTTTTACATATGTAATGAATTTCGCTGTAATCATTGACTTAACGTGCTGCTGTTTTCTACAGCAGGGCTCGACATTAAGCCTTTTCATGTGCTTGTCCTTTGGACAAGTAAATCTGTCATTCACTTGTCTCAGTAAAAAAGTTGCCTGTCCGTATTTTTTTTATTTTTTTATTCTGAAGCAATATTCTCATCAGTGTTCAATCAGCTTTGATATTTAAATCAGCATATTGTAATATCTGCACCTTTAAAGGGCATCCCCTCCCCCAATCGTATTAAATGTATGCTTCATCATTAAATTCCTAAATTTGATCAATAAATTAAATTATTTAGAATAACAAGACACTATAGGGCCGTTACCCTAGGTAGGGCTGATCAAATTAAATAATTTACACTGAAAAATTGCAATTGCATAAAATAATGTTATGAAATTGATTTAAATATACAAATAAGAAACGTTGGAAAGAATGATACTACTTTTAAACATAACACTAAACCGCCAGTAGGTGGCGGCAGGCGACCGTCTTAATGAGTGAGTCATTGATTCATTCATTCAAACGATTCGTTCAAACGGCTGATTCATTCAAGAATGAGACAGATGTTTATGAATGGGTCATTGAATCTTTATTCGTTCAAAATGCTGAATCATTCAGTAATGAAAACAGGTTGAGTGTTCCTGTGAGATGCGCCGTGGTTCTGCTGTGATTTTTGTTTGGAACTATTTTCGCTGCAGAAACAGAACAAAAACAGCCAATTGCATCTAAAATGTTACAAGAGACTTAATTTGAACTGTTTATTGAATTGTTGTAGGAAATCAATGTCACATTTTCAATTGTGATGGTATTCAAGAAAAATAATTGAGGTTGCTTAACATATGTTAAAAATATAAAAACTCCACAATTAGATGTGTTATAGGCAGTATGTTGTTAACTGAGTGTGTGTGTGCTGCACTCATGTGTGTAGATTTCTCCTCGAGAGGCTGCGTGAGCGTCAACAGCGCAACCTACATCAGTAATAACCTACATTATCCACAATCGATCGCAACTTACAATAAATGTAATAAAATCAGAATCATTCTCTCGGTTTAGTGATTCCCTAGTTATTTGTTTATTTTTCTTATTGATGTTCTAATCAGGCTACTTGTCCGGTCGGGCAAGTAAAATTATCTTTTCCCTTAAAAAAATCCACTTGTCCCGGACAAGCCATATGTCGAGTCCTGTAGTCTACGGTGCTTTGGCACTGTTCGGTTGAGCTGGTGTTGCAGGGACTGTTACATGTGCAGTCGACATTGTTGAGGGTTTTATGCTGAGTATTTTCGTGTTGTTGACTGGCTTATGCTATGCCCATTTTTGATGCGCCATTATTCAATATTTTTCCCGTCCTGCTGTAATGTTTTTTTCATCTGATCTTTTGTCCCCACCACTTTTCAACACAAACTGACGCCCCTGGTGTTAATGCTTTAATAACAAATAATTTATCAGGAGCATTTATGCTGATGTGTATGATGGCGACACGTAGGCTAACTTGAAAGTATTTGGAGGTGCAGAACAGAGGAGGAGGAGGAGGAGGAGGAGGAGAAAGTAACATGGAAAGTAGTTGAGAACGTCAGTTATAACGACCCACGTATTAAAATTGTCGGGTTTAAATCGGGCTCATAATTATAGTTAATGTGTCGGGCCGGGCTCGGACACAACGTGCACAACTCGGGTAGGGTCGGGCTTGATTTTTTTGAACCCGATCTAAGCTCTAAGTTGAGCATGGACACTCCAATGTTTGGGTAAGATGATGACACACACGATGTCTGGCTGAGCAAGTTCAGCATCACTGAAGATTAAATATTAAAAATAGTTGTGTGTGTGTCATCATCTTGACCAAACATTTGAGTGTCCGTGCTCAACTAAGGCAGAGGCGGCATCTATCTATGAACCGAACCCAAAGGGACGCAAACAATGGTGTAATGATTCAGTTCGACTCCCAAGACAAGACGATGCTCACCCGACTGGCCAATAGGAACGTTCCAATGGGAAAAAAAAGAACGTGGCCCCGCCCATGACACAATTTTCACAGCGAAAGCAAAATCCTGACACGAGACGAGAGCAAAAAATTGCATCGAGAGCAAAGAAAAGCGGTTTGAGAGAAACACTTTTTTTTTTTAGAGAAAATGTTTTCACACTGATAGCAAAATATATATATTTAAGATTTTTTTTCAAAGTATTTTGAGAGAGATTTTTTTTCTCAGAAATAATTTTACAAATTTCAAAATACTTTCTCTCAACTTTTTTTAGTCTCAAATATTATTTTTTGCTATTGAAATGAAAACTTTTTCTCTCAAATATTCTTTTTTCTCTCATGAAATGCTTTTTTGCTATCAGTGTGATAACTTTTTCTCTCAAACTTTTTTTTTTCTTTCAGATCATTTATTTTCGCACATGTAATAAAGACACATTAATAGCTCCATAGGCATTAACTAATGTTAACCAATGAGAACTAAAAGTTACTTTTCAATTCTACAATTCAGAGATAAAAGCCAAATGTAAAATTATTATCAAAAAACTGATGGAGATATTTGATGATCATGTCGTGGGATTTGAAGTGTTGAAGCCTGACACTGTGAGTCTCTATGATGACAGTGCCTTCAATTAGCTTGTGTTTCACAGGTGAGACGCGACTGATGATGATGAAGATGACGAAGATGCTGATGATGATGAAGATGGTGATGATGATGAAGGTGACATTTCAGGATCATTTCTTCAAATCAGTCTGCAGGTATTATGTGTGTTCATATCTGTTTTTAAATATTAAGGAATTTAAATGAGTAAAAGAAAATACACATATAAATCATTCTGTCCCCATTAAAACACACACACACACTAACAAACACACAAACTTTTGGAACCCTTATTTTTAAAAGTGTACATATTTGTTTTTAATTTACAGTCATTCTGCCCCACTTGTGTGTTTGTGTGTGTGTGTGGTGGTGGGATTAGGAATCGATTAAAGGCAAATTGAAGAAACTCCGGCTCTGATGTGCCTGTGGATTAGAGGGAAAGAAATGAATCATATTTTAAATCCTGAGAGTCTCTGAACCCGTCTGCACTGAACATGCCATATGCTGCAACCATCCAGATTACACACACACACACACACACACACACATTCTCTCTCTCTCTCTCTCTCTCTCTCTCTCTCTCTCTCTCTCTCTCTCTCTCTCTCTCTCTCTCTCTCTCACACTCACACACACACACACACACACACACATTCTCTCTTACGCACACACTCACTCACTCTCTCACACACACACACACACACACACACACACACACACACATTCTCTCTCTCTCTCTCTCTCTCTCTCTCTCTCTCACACACACACTCTCTCACACACACACACACACACACACACACACACACATTCTCTCTTACGCACACACTCACTCACTCTCACACACACACGCGCGTGCACTTCTGTGACTCTTTTTTCCATCTTAACGTGTTTCTT
>CM060605.1:48075046-48192539 GCA_030578255.1 Tiaroga cobitis | reverse complement strand
GGAAGTGTTATATTATTACATTGAGCATGAACTTCTCCTATTGCCTGATCCACTGAAGCCTTACAGTAACACATTTGCGTAACTGCAGAAAAAAGTATAAATACGTCGATGCATCTGTTAATAGACTCACTTGACCGTCACGGATTGGTAACAGTGTGTGTCGTCATCGAGCAGCTCGTCGTCGCTGCACAGGCTGCTGTAACGGGGCTTCGTCGCCTTGGGAACCAGCAAGGACATCTATTGGAGGAAACAGCTGTCAGTCACACAGCGGCTGTGCTGATTGGACGAATCTGAGGTGCTGATGAATGCTCACTAATACGTACCTTGTTGGCCATGTCTATGAGCTTAGCGTCTCTGCAGGGCTCGCCGTCGTCATATTCATCTGAGCTTTCCCCTGAATCCAACTCTACAGAGCAGAATAAGAGAAAACAGGACAATTACCCAGAGATGAATTAATCAAACGAGGCACTGCATGTGTTTAGAGCATCAGACTCTTGCAGAATGACTACACAAACATTTATGTGCCACGAAATGCTTCATCTTTTTTTTTTTTTTCTTAAATATTATATGTGACCTTGGACCACAAAACCAGTCACAAGGGTCTTTTTTTTTTTTTAAATGTAACGTAACATTAAAATATTGGGTTGAGATACAACTATTGAAAATCTGGATTCTGAGGGTCAAATCTAAACATTGAGAAAATCTCCTTTAAAGTTGTACATTTATGTTTATGATTTTGCTGCATTCACTCACAGAAATACTTTATTTATGGTAGGAAATTTACAAACTATCTTCATGAAACATGATCTTTACTTAATATCCTAATGTCCAGGGTCACATTAGGGTCACATTAGGGTCACATTAGGGTCACATTATTTATTGTAGTATGTTCAGTTTTACAGACAAATAAACAGTACAATCACAGGACAGGACCAAACACAACTACACACACATAAAAAATAAACAAAAAAACAACAACGACAACAAAATCAGTTAACCACAACACTACGCACAGGCAAGGGGAGGTCCAAACAGACTCATGAACAACCTGACATGATTGGACAAGGTGAAATTGTAAATAAGTAAATAAAAATAAAAGATACTGCATAGGCAAATCTGCCATGAAAACACTGGCGAAAATTAAGGAGAGTGACAATTATAAAAGAAAACAATTAGATTTCAAATTGTGTCATCATTGTCTCTGACTTTGACTAAAAGTCAAGAAGTCCCCAAGGAATTTTAAATCCACCTATGTTTACAGAGATATTCAAAATTAGGAAATAATTAAAAAAAAACGATATGTATTTTTACCAAAAAAATAAATAAAAAATTGTTTGAGGAAAGTGGCAAAAATAATAAAGAACAATTTGTCACTAATGTTTTATACATAATTAAGGAAAAGACTTTCAGATATTCAAATGAGATATATAAAAAACAAAACAAAAACCATGGGCATCTTTATATTGAAGACAGAGGTTCAACTTCTTCATCATTAAGTGTGCGCTGCTGCAGCTTTGAGCTCATTTATATGCTAGAATGATATTTTAATTAGGGCACACACACATGTGAGCCAATCAGATGCTGTGTAGAATGAGAAAGCTCCTCCCCCTGATCTCAGCTGCCAATCACGTGACGTAAACGAAAGCCTACTGGCTTTTTGAGAAAGAGAACAAGCCCTTTTAAACATCCTGCAACAACTTCCTGTTTCATTAAAACAAAAGTTCTGGATCGGAACGATTTTTAATGTTTGTGAAAGAGTCTCTTCTGCTCATCAACGCTGCATTTATTTGATAAAAAATACAGTAAAACAGTGAAATATTACTCCAGTGTAGATCATCTGTTTTCTATGTGAATATACAGTAAAGTGTGATTTATTCCTGTGATCAAAGCTGTATTTTCAGCATCATTACTCCAGTCTTCAGTGTCACATGATCCTTCAGAAATCACTCTAAAATAAAAATAAATCAACACTTTTATTCATCATGGACGCATTAAATTGATCAAAAGTTACAGTAACGACATTTATAATGTTACAAAAGATTATATTTCAAAAATAAATAAAATACAACTTTCTATTCAGCAAAGAATCCTAAAAAATTTCCAACACTAATAATGATCAATAAACGTTTCTTGAGCATCAAATCATCTCGCGCCCTTTTTACACACACACTGAACAACATGAAGCATTGCTTGGTCACTGGTTGAGCTAAACTGGTATTATCTAATTGTGTAGTTAAATTTAACAGCTGACAGATATTCAACATAATTCATGTGTGAGAGTCTAACAGAAGGACGGACAAAACCAGTCAGATATCCACTGATCTGAGAACTCTGAGTTCTGCTCATATTTCATAACCATTTTCTAAACTATAGCGAATAAACTGATAATGTGAGAAATGTTGAAGGAGTCTGGTTTGACTGTATGTAGGCATTAGCCCTGAACACGTTCGATGTTCGGTAAGTCCTGTCTCGAATTAAACGTCATACGAGCCGACCGATGAGGTTGTGTCCGTATCCTGATGCCTTTAAGCGTTAGATTCGGTGTTAAACGCCACGGTCAACGCCAAACGGAGCAAGAGAAGTCCTGCTATACACTAATGATGGGGTTAAAGTCATGACAGGTTTTGGTTAATGAATACAAAACTGTGTTTGTCAAGTTATCAAGTCACCTTCATTCATATAGCGCTTCACAGAATCAGACTACGGTGGCCTAGAGGGCTCAACGAGCAGCAACTGAAGAAAACACATGCAAATACAAAAACACCCGCAAATGAAGAAAACATCCTCATCAGTTTCACAACACACACGTGCTCCAAATACTCGCAACACAACCACACACAGACACGCTCTGCAAATACTCACAACACAACCGTTATGCAGCCGTGTGGATCGCACTCGATGAAGGACGGCGTAATGTCCTCATTATTTACAGCTGGGATGTTCCCATGACAGCTGTTATTACCAGAAATATCTTATTATTGCTGTTAACATAACTGTTGCAAATAAATATACATTTTATACAGAAAAGTTTTTGAAATACGCGTTATATATCCAGTGTTTCCTCTAGGATTTTTCCCAGCCGTGGTGGCAGGCCCATTTCGCCAGGGGGAGGGGGCGTGGCCCATGAGTGATATTCCCATTGACCACGCCCCCTTACCCCAGGTGTTTAAACCTCCCCTACAGTGTTGCCAACTTACCGCCTTTGTCGCTATTTTTAGTGACTTTTCAGACCCCTTTAGCGACATTTTATCAAAAAAGCGACTAGCGACAATTTTAGCGACTTCTTGGACAAGCCTCAGTAACCTCCAAATGTTGCCAGTGCTGTCCTGCGAGCGCGAGCTCTTGCTTTCTCCCTGCCGTCACTCTCTAAGGTAAAAAAAAATCCAGTCCACAATCACATTTTATATTGAAAATAAGTCATTTTGTTTGTTTGTTTTTTTTTTCAAATCTGTGACATGATTTATAAATTTGGCAGTTAAAGAGTTAAAATCCTGATTTTTTTAAAAACATTTAATAGTTTTGAACAGGACTGAGGTTGATTAATAGATTTATGCAAAAAAAAATTTAAAAAATATTTATCTGATACATTTTTACAGCAGTTTAAAGTAGTGGCTGTTTTCAGCCACGAACATAACGAAAGGGTAGTGAATTTGCCCACGGTGTACTGTTGAGTTTTTGAAAAATTTCAAAGCATTTTCCCAAAATATGTGTCAAAATAAGATTTGTCACCAAAAATCATTCCATTTGCTGAAACACGGAGAAAGTTATGGCCAAATTAAGACTCAAAAATACCCCGTAGTGGCTGAAAACGTCCCCAACAGCACACAAGGGTTAAACATATCATGACAAAATGTGTGTAACTGATGTATAGATTAAAATCTTTCCCTCATGTTCTTTTTAGTTTTTTTTTTTTAGTTTTCAGCTCATTGTTAACTCTTCTTTTCTCATTTGTATTCTGATGACATTGAACATATTGTAGGCTATACAAAGTTATATGTCATCTCTGTCAAAAAAAGAAAGTTTAAAAAATAAAATTAAAAAAGTAGACTGAGCTATAAGCGTGTCCCAGCCGGACGTCACTTAAACGTTTTCTTAATTTGCGGGTGTTTTTGTATTTGCATGTGTTTTCTTCAGTTGCAGCGCGTTGAGCCCTCTGGGCCACCGTAGCAGACTCGGAATCAGAATCTTTATTTGTCATTATGCAAAAGTGTACAACGAAATTATATGCAATCCTATTCATTGCAAAAATCAATCTCCTACTTTCCAAACAACAATCCTATGTGCAAAAAAAAAAAAAAAACATTCCTTTGTATCAAATTTTACAAAATAAGTGAGAATGATAAACAGTAAACGGTAATGTATATATATATATATATAATAAATATACATTTAACAGCAATATTTGCATATCATATACAGCACAATTGATAAGAATATGACTATAAATAATTACATAAGAAGCATTTTTTACCAATACATATTACCAATATAGATCGTTTCAAAGCAGCTTTACAGTGATAATAGTAGATTAAAGCAACAGAGATTGTTTTGGCTTTACAGCAGTAATTCCAGCGGTTTGTGCGGGTCTACTCACTGTTTTTGAGGGGCAGAGGCGGGACGTCTCTTCTCTCTCCCTCTCTCGGTCTGATCCGAGGCGGGACGTCCGGGACGCGATCCGTGTCCGAGAGATCATCCGCAGGAGAGCTGAGACGAGCACACACAGGAGAGGAAGAGTTATCATCATCATCATCATCATCATCATCACTCAGCTCAGAGGAGAAGCTGCGGAGAACACTGATCAGCCGACTGAGCTTCTTCATGCTGGAGCGTTCGGTGCAGGACGACACAGAAGCGCTCGCAGAGAGAGAGAAAGGGAAAGCGTGTCTCTCGGGTTCATGTCGCTACACGTCTGGGTCTCGTGAGTTCAGAAGCACCTTACACAACAGGTTCATGAGATCGACCAATACACCTGTGCTGAGCTCCGCATGAGTCACTCAGCAGGTGAACAAACAGCACAACAACACATTTCCAGCGTAATACAACACACATATTGGATGATTAATCGTATGAAAATCCAGGAAACCAAAACGTAAAGGGATAGTTCACACAAAATTGAAAATTTTGATTTACTCAACCTCAAGTCTCAACACACACGACCTTACTCAACCTTTTATGACGCATTTATGGATCTTCTAAATTTTGGTTACGTGGACAGAAACCTCTTGGATTTCATTACAAATATCTTAATTTGTGTGTCGAAGATGAATGAAAGTCTTATGGGTTTGGAACGACATGTAAAGATGATGTAGCAAATTAGCTCTAAGAAATATTAATAACCAATCATAACTTGTTATATTTGATTATGAATATTTGGATCAGTTAATCGGGTTAACTTGATGTAGCTACATCAACATTACAATTACTCAGTTCATCCCTGAACACTCAATATTGGTTATTAGTTGATTAATAGAAATGTACATTTCCAGGGCATGGGAAATGTCCTTCTGAATTTACAGTGCTACTAAGAGCAAGTAGTCAAGATCTATGATTAGCGACTCCAGATATGAGCTTGAGACACGGACAACTTTACGTGTGACATGAACAAGACTTTATTAACTAGATTAAACACTTAAACTACTCTAACATACGTATGCATAGAGTTTACCGAGGGAAAGAGCTGAAGCAGAATACAGGAAAGCTAGAAGTTACAGCATTGTTCGGTGTTCAGCAGATCAACAGCCTGAGCAAACCATCAGTTTAGTTCTTACACGCCCTTCTATAAAAGGGGTAAGGATACTTGATCAAATAATGGGACTAAGTTTGATACTTGCATGTCTCGCCCATTTGCATTAAACTGTCCTGATGCAATTGAGGCTCCAGTTGATCTTTGCTGATGTGATGAGAGAGAACCAGTGGGAGTCGGAGGATCTTTAGTGAATGGAAAGACAAGGCCGCAGCCTGGCGCAAGCTTGGGGTCCTTGAGGGACTTCTAGTTCAGCATCATCTTCACATCAGGACTTCAGAAAGGAACTAAGAGAGCTGGTCTTGTGATCAGTGATTTTTAAAGTGTGAAGATGTCACACACTCTGTGGGTGTGTGAGCCAATAAGAAGTGTTCCCTTTTGAACATGTAATTTTATTGGGTGTTTAACAAAAGAATCTTCAAGATTCTTATAATACTAATGTGTCACAAAATTAGCAAAATGTAATGTAAATGAACAAATGGGGGACGAAGATTGGAGTTTATAGAGACCAAACATGGTATAGTTGAGGTTACATTGACTGTTGGTTCTATAATAAAATACATAGTATCAAAGAAATAATAGTATCAAAAGACACTACACAAGACAGTAAATCATTCACACAGTGTCCTGGGATGCATGTTCATTTATAGATCAGTTTGTCTATAAATAAATGCAGGAAAGTGTTTTAAGGTCTGTTTTTGTCTTTCCTATGACCTAGGTCTTGATCACATGACCACATTTTTCATAGCAATTAGCCATCTTATCTGATCATCGCCCTGGTGACTGAAACCTTCCTGGGGTCGGTTTCACAAAGATAGACTTTGACTATGGCTTAGCTATACTGTATGTATATAGTCAGACTTCAGATAGACATCTAAATCAGACCGTTGCACAAAGCACTTAAGACTGACTATCTTAAGTAGGACTACACTGCGATGCATTCTGGGTAAAATAAGACACTTTTCAAAACAAAAAACATGCCGGACGAGTAAGCACATTCAACCGCTCGGTGCAGTTTACCCCAGCGAGAGATATGTGTGTGTTGGAGGAGTATAACAGTTACAAGGACATTTAACTGGGGAAATTTAGCGGAGAATGTAGAAACAAGAACAAATGTTTAATTTGGACAAAGATTGCTACGACAGTTACCAGCGTTAATCCGAGCGTTGAGTGGAGCGTTAAAGACGTACAGAAAAAATACAAAAACATAGTTCAAGATGCCAAAAAAAAAATATTTAAGAGGAAATATCCAAAACAGCAAGGAGGACCCCAAGATAAACTTAAAGACACTGAAATGGAGAGTGATATACATGGTAAGGGCCATTTCCCCTTTTCTTTCGGCTGTTTGTAGTGTAACTGATTGTTACTGCTGGTTGCGAAGGAGTCTTAGACCTGAGTTAGCCTGAGGTGTCTAATGTTTTTGGTCTAAATTAAGTCAGTCTTTATTTTTGTGAAACAATCTAACTTGCATTAGACTAGTGTCTATGAGCAGATTTGAGACTTGTCTAACACTATAGACCGGTTTGTGAAACCGGCTCTGCTCTCTTGTCTCTTTAGCTGGGGGGATTTTCATCCCTAAGAGTGGGCTTTAAAGCTTATTTGTTTAATGTAACAAATAGTTATGTGTCTGATTGTCTCAGTCGTTACATGATGACAATACTATATATGTAAGTTATACACTCAACAACGTAATTAACTGTTTTCTGACAACAAACCCGGTGTAAATGTGAAAATAGGCTAAGTTTGGCCACGTTTTGACCATCATCTGGCATTCACTCTACATTTACAGGTATTAGAGGAAATCACAGGTTTATTTACAGTATCTAAACAACAACAGGCTGAAGGTTTATCAGACTGGAAACACATTTTCTTGTGTGTGTTAAAGATCAGGCGCATGCGAACAGTCAAACAATGAAGTTTCCTGTGACCCGACAGAACAACTGACCGACAAACGAGAGAGAGAGAGAGAGAGATCGTTTTAAAAAAGAAAACATCTGCAAAATACGTTGATTATGAATGAACCCTTGACTTGTGCTTCAGCTCTGACACTTCCACTGATCTCTAAGAGTCAACTGACTGACTCGAGCTGAAACTCTTCACCGACTCGCGGAAGGAAAGACCTCAGGAAAATCCAGAGAGTTGAAATCCCTGATGCTAAAAAAACCAAAGATCAGGACAACAAACGCTGAAGATACTCATTCAGACGGATCCGTTCTGCTTTCACATCCTCAAGCCAACCAACAATTTCATTTAATCATCAAAAAAAGGAAAGATTAAAAAATATATATATACATGACTCAATTCTCGCATTCCTGGACTTTCTGGAACCACCATAAATATACATTTCCATACAAATGAGGATTACCACGGGCGATTTATCTAGAGAGGACAATAACATGATATAAATTTAGCCCAATGCATTTACTCTTTAACTGTAACTCACTTGTTGAACGTTACAGGATCTTCATTCATGCAAAGTCAGCTTTATTTCTAGTGCGTTTTAACACAGATCGTTTAGAAAGCAGCTTTACAGTGATAAACAGGACATTAACGATCAATGGTGCACGCTAGGGTTGTGACAGTCCCAATACTAGTCAAACTTCATTGTTCTTGCAGGGTTTTCTCTGCGTTTGAAATGTTTTGGTGGCCGCCTATATTAATCTTTGTCCCGGTAAAGATGTATTTGCTCATCTGAGGTGACGATCTGCAGGTTGGCTTTGCAGCCATTCACAGACGAATCTGTTGAGCGTGTGAACTCAGTGACCAATCAGATGTTTAATTTAGTCAGAATCAGCAGTAAACGGCAGAGTTTTTGCCGAACCTAATGCAAACTGAGTCGATTCTAACTACCTTAAAGGGCTGGTTGATTATGATTTCACTTTTCTAACTTTAGCTAGTGTGTTATGTTGCTGTTTAGCATAAACAACATCTGCAAAGTTACGACGCTCAAAGTTCACAGCAAAGGGAGAGATTTACTTTTACAGAAATCTCTTTATAAGGACTACAACAAACGGCCTGTATGGACTACAATGAGCTTCTTCACGGGTTAGTGACATCACTAACCCTAACATTTACATAAACCCCGCCCCCAGGAACGAGATTTATAGATTATCATGGCAGGATATGCTAATCAATGACTTGAAGATAGTTAATAGTTAACACATCAGCTGCATAAATTCATCAACTAACCATTCAGAAATGTCCTGTTGCTCTACATGTCATCACTTCTTCTTGAGTCTCTCCATCTTTCCGACTCCGGTTTGAACATAAAAGGCTAAAAGTTTAGCTTTTAGCTTTTGAAGCTCCGCCCCTTTTTGCGATTTTCAGTGCTTGTTTGTGTGAGGAGCTGCTAACAAACACACACACACACACACACCCACAAGCTCTTGAAGCTCCGCCCCCTGTGCTGGGAGCAGCAGCTCATTTGCATTTAAAGAGATACACACAAAAACAGCATGTTTTTGCTCACCCTCAAAAATTGACAATTTAACAAGCTACAAAAATATTCTGTGGGGTATATTGAGCTAAAACTTCACATACACACTCCGGGGACATCAGAGACTTATTTTACATCTTGTGAAAAGGGCAATATAGGACTGAATCTGGTTCGTGATCCTGATGGCACTTGGTATATGAAGTACAGGTACTTTTGACGAGCCTAACGCAAACTTCACCACACGTTGCAGTTAGGCATCTCTAAAAAAGGCAGTAGTGTGTTTACTCAGCATGTAACAGCAGCTGCTTCCAAACAAACATCCTTTTATAGATCACAGACTGACTGAGATGACTAAAGTTTCACTAGTTCACATGTCATTGTGAAAACAGACACCGCTGCATTCTGGGAGTTTGACCTTCAACCCACCAGAGCCTGTGACAAAGCCTTTTCATCTCATCTGATGGTACGGCTCTTATGGATTAAAAGCACTGAAAATGGCCTGGATATTAGCCTATAACGACAGCAATTTACCAATATAAAGTACACTTCAGGAGGTCATAAGTTTGGAATAATTTATTTTTATTTTTTTATTCTTCTGCTCACCAAGGCTGCATATTTAAACAGAAATGCAGTGATGATAAATGTTTTATATTTGTATTTATTTCAAAATATAGTGAGTTTATTGTAGTGATGGCAAAGCTGACTTTTCAGAATTTTCCTTCGTTTTAAATTTTTTTATGTGTTTTAGATATTAGGGACAAATATGAGACTGTGATTTTAGATAATAGACTCATTAAATTGATCAAAAGTGACAGTAAGACATTTATAATGTTACAAATACATGCTGTCCTATTGACCTTTCTATTCATCAAAGAATCCTGAAAATTAAAATGTATCACAGTTTCCACAAAAATATGAACTGTTTCAACACTGATAATAATCATAAGTGTTTGTTGAGCATCAGATCCTCATATTAGAGTGATTTCTGAAGGATCATGTGACACTGAAGACTGGAGTAATGATGCTGAACATTCAGCTTTGATCACAGGAATACATTACACTTATTTTATATACACATAGAAAACAGCTGATTTACATTATAATGCTATTTCACTGGTTTACTGTATTTTTCTATTAAACAGCCTTAAATGAGCAGAAGACACTTTTACAAAATCACGATTATTCCAAACTTTGGGCTGCCGGTGTATATTGTATAATTTCTAAACACCCTTTTTGAATACTTTTTATTTAATAATGACCCTGATAATTATGTAAGGTACTGCACATAAAGCAACATTCCCCATAGACATCTCGACCGTACAGCACAGCTTTATACTTTCCAGATAAAAATTTTAATTTTGACTTGAAATCGGGGTTTTTTGGGGGTTTTTTTAAGAAAAATTCTCATTGGCTCCTTTTAGGGTTAAACGTTAACAGATTAACAAAACTGATTAAAGTTTCAATCCTATTAACACGACCTACTGTTCCTGCACTTTAAGTGACGAATACGTAAAGAAACGTCAATGTGAATTCAAAATTCAATGCTTTCTTGATAAATAACACTCTCTTATTGTGAATGATTCATAAGCGCATGTTATCATACAAGACATTATGTATAATCTTTCATTAAAACCACTAAAACAAATGATGTGCACAAACATATATATTCTACTCCAACAGCATCACAGCCTAAAACATCAAGCTATTATTCAGGAAATTTTCAAAAACTTGATGCTAATGGATGTTTCCATGGATCATTACAGTATGTGGACAGATTCATTTAAAACAGAGACGACCAGTGAGAAGTGAGAACATCAATTGACCAAAAAAAAAGCCAACGAATAATCAAACGCTTAAAAGTGCATCCAGCTAGATCAATGATCGATTAACTGGTCGATTAACTGGTCAATATTTGGCATTTTGATGTTTTCAGCATCAACCATTGCTGTAACAACCCACATCAATCACTCAAGCAACACTACTAGCTCACTAACAGATGCGAAACCGCCTCAGTGCAACAGAACGAGCCTTTATCATCTCAGCCCTGAGTTTCTGACGTGTGTTTAAAGGCAGGGCAGTCTCTGTTGATGCTCAGCAACACAAACCTTCACCTGAGATGAGCAAACCAACATTATAGAGCATGAAAACAGAACATGCACTGAACGGTCAGCCGGGTTCGGAAGTGAACTAGCGGTCAACCGCGACCACGGATATCAGTAGAAAGTGACTGGTGATGACTGACAGTTTTTGTGCAAGAAAAGTGAGTTTATAACTGTGAAAGGTTCACACACACACACACACACACAGAGAAAGAAACGACATGAACACACACCATGAAAAAGACGAAGCTGCGGTTTTACAGCACATCAGAAACACTGCCATCGGAAGTGAACGTGAGGCTCTGAAGAGAATCACACACTACATTCACAACAAAACCAAAACATCAGGACATCATCTACAGGACACCGACACGTCAAGTGACGACAGCAATGCACAGAAAACTACACAACACACACATCCAGAACGCTGACCCTCAAAAAACATTACAAATGAAAGAGAAGACAACAAACACTCACTTCCACATTGAACTTACGTGCTCAAACATGCCAAAAAAGGCCATTACAGTCGGCAGAATCCCGTTATACGGTATACAGTCCGGTAAACAAGTGTGAGAGCCCGAGAGCGTCGGAGAACCCCGTGGAGAACGAGTGAGCGACCACACAGAGAACAGACGGAAGTGGAAAACACTTTTAGACGAGTCTCTGAGCCGAGACCTTCAAAACACTGAAAAAACAAAGAGCTTCCTGAATTCTGCCTCCCGTTTCTCATGTTCACAGACACCATTGCACCACAAAAGCACATGCAGAAATAAAGAACATTTAGTGCAATAACAAAAATTAACATTATTTTGTATTGTGGCTTTTTTTTAGGGGGGAAAAAACATTGTTTTTATGGTTAATGCGACCAATATGATCTATTATTTGAATTGTAAAGCATTCAAACTTCATGCGTCATTATTACAGCAATCTTTATTAGTAATTAAGACATTTTTAGAATTGTAAAGAATTCAAACTCCATGCGAGTCTTTAAATCATTATTACAGCAATCTAAAAGTAATAAACGTACATTTTACATATATATTATATTTAGGCTATATATAAAATGATAAAAATGCATTACTATGAGCATTATTGAGAAACAAACTCAAAAGTAAAACATTTATATGCATTAATAAGAATTTTTTTTTTTTTTTTTTTAAAGCAATGACAATTTGAGAACTTAATTGCCATTAAAAATAATGTCTGATAAGACTTCTCAGAAATGGGGATCTAAAACCACAATTTCTCAAGGATATGAATCACATGCTGACTTTCTGGAAAGTGACTAAAACTGGTTTCTTGTGGGAATACAGCTGCAGAAAGGCTCTCGCACGGCATTGTGGGTCAGCAGCTCCTGGACTGATGACGAGAGCAGTGCTGCCATCTAATGCCCGCGTGCAGAAACACTGAGCAGACAACACCACTAAAGGTGATCAATACCAAATTACATTTAATCAGAAAATTCAATTAAAATAATAAGGCAACAGTGCTGTTACCAATCGAATGAAATCAGTGGCATTATGCAGAATGCATTTAACACACAGTTACAAATGCTTTGATGTTTGAACATAAAACATTGATATATTAAATGATTTTACAATTGAAAAGACACTGAATATGACACTAAAACCATAACATTATTTAATGCATTTTTTGTGTGTGTATATTCTTTAATTTGATTGATTACAGTCATATAATGTATTGCTTTTCTAATTAAATGTATTGGACATTTCATAATTAGGATAAAAATGCCTTTATAAAAGAAGAAAAAAAAAAGCTCTCGGGGTAGAGTGGAAAGTGAGTGGAGGCGGGGCTCATTTGCATATTCATAGATCCGAGCATACTAAATGAGGCAAGGGTGTCGAGTTACATTCAAGATATTTTAAGATAAAGACTTTGTTTTTACAGGGAAAAAAGGTTTAAATATGTCATTTTCTGTGATCAAAGATGAGTTTTAAGGGATAGAATTATTGTCTACAGAGTGACTACGTTACAAAAATGGGTTTCATTTCTAGAAGAGGTTTCAAAGTTGCATTATATAAACACTGGGTGCAGTTTCTGTGAACACCACAAGGCGGCGCTCTCACCATCACTATTCAAGAGTGTGTGATGATGTTGGTCTGAATCACAATAACCGAACACACTCCCACTGCCTGGAAGAACACGTCACCTTCCAGCAGCGCTGACTCATTTCCACTGGTCCGTTTGACCCCTGTGATGGTCTGCGGGTCACATGACTCAATGACCTCCAGTCACAGGAAACACAAACACTAGCTTGTGCAAATGCCTTGAGTAAAAGCATTCAGTGTCATGAGTGTTCACTACGACACTGCTCTCACTGTTCCTGCAGAATGTGTGCAATCTGCTGAGATGTGTATTGCAGTATAAACACACTGTGTGAGCTGCTGTATCCCACAATGCAATGCAGTCAATGAAAAAACTGCAAGTAAATACACTATTTAAACAACAAAACGGCTTAGAATAGTGTGTGATATGCGATTACGGACGCACCTCAGGTCATTCGCTTGTCCCAGTGGAAAATGTGCTGGTCCAGAATTTTTTCTTTATTTGATCGTGGCGCTACAGCGCTCAAAAGCGCAAAATGCCTCATAAACCGTTTGTCCCAGACTCAAGTGTCTTATATCATTGGAAAGCAAATCTCAAGACGAACAAAACGTATATCTCCGATTTCATTTCCGGTATGCAAATTGTTGCGTAATTTCGAATTTTGTCAAAAACCTACTTTAGCAAAGTAGTCCTAGGTTTTTCGCCCGATCGCAACCAAACTAGTGCAGAAAGACTCTCTGGAGTCTAAGATCAATAATTATTGAAAAAAAAGTTGAAATTTCTATTCACGGTCGCTAGGGGGCGCAAAATGTGCAAAAAGGGAGGGGCCACTTTTACTAAAATTGCTATAACTCTCTAACGGTATGAGATATTTTCACCAAACTCAGTACACGTGTGTATGGGCTCAATTTGAGGTCACGGTAAAATAATCGCTAAAATAAACACTTGGTGGCGCTATAACAGGAAAAAAACATCGAAATGGCTATAAACACACAACCGTTAGACCGATTGGCTTGAAAATTGGTATGCCGTGTCTTTGTTCAAGGTGCCACGTATAAAGACATTGGCGTAAGTTGAAAAACATGGCCGCCATCGGCCAATGAAGTTTGAGCACCTATTAGACAAGGTTAACGGAGGCCGATCGGAACGAAACTCGGTGGGCATGTTCGACTCATGGCCCTAGAGGTTTGTAAGAATTTTGAAAGAAATCGGCCACTAGTTGGATCCAACGAGTTTTACGGCTCTGTAATCACGAGTTTCACACATCTGCACAATATATCATTTGATAGATCTCCTCATATTGAACAACTTTGCCTCAATAACCACTGCTGTCAATCAAATTGTTCATTAAATATTCACGATTATGTAAAAAAACTACTTTTGCTGAACTAGTCCAAGGTTTTTCGCCCGATGGGAACCAAACCAGTGCAGTACAACTCTCTGGACTCTCTAGATCAATAATTATCGTAAAAAAAGTTGAACTTTACCATTCGGATAGCTATAACAGGGTACTAAAAAAATGGGCGTGGCAAAACATACTCAAAAGCCTTTGATAGGTGAGCATATGATTCTAAACAAGCGTGCAAACTTTTTATAGAGCTCGGACCATAGGTGGCGCTATAACTGTTAAAAAGCTTTAAAAACCATCGTTCTCCGGTCTCTATAGTGAGAAGTACACATACTAAAGCAGTTCGCTATACCAAACAAAGTGTGTGCTGTACCTGAAAGCGGGAGGGCTTCCGGTCGACGTGCCTCTGGGATTTGTAGTCCTGGAGCACACGGACACGCGAGGAGGAGGAACGGGGGTTCTGTACGGCACCGGCTCGTCTTTAGGCTCTTTAGAGACGCCCACGGCGTAGCTCTTCGGAGGAAGAGGAGGAGCACCCGCTTCTCCCGGAGAGGAAGATGAACACTGTTCGTACAGGTGGAAGCGCTCCGAAGACGAGGAAGAAGAGGAAGAAGATGATGTAGGCGACTGAGGGGAGTGTTTGCTCTCGCTTTTCTGGAGTTGCTGCGCCGGCCCTTTAAGAGGAAGGTGTTGTGGGCGTGGCCTCGGAGTCGGGATGGGCGTGGCTCGTTCAGATGTTTCCGTGGTTACAGAGCCAGGAGTGAAGGGAACAGGAGGTCGATTAGGCATTAGACGAGGCGGGACGGGAGGCAAACGCTTGTTTTCCGTTGCGAATTTCGTTCTTTCTCTGGCGACGGGTCTGTCGTCCTCTCGTTCCTCGTCGTCCTCCATCTCGGTCTCCGATGGGAAGATTTTGCGGAGACTTCCGAGGATCCGCTTTCTGTGGCCGGGAAGAGCCACGCCCATTCGCTGAAGCTTAGCCGAGGATAAATCCTGGCATTCCCACAGCATTCCCAGCCCGGACTCCTGGAAGGCTGAGCTGTACTGGTCGAGCCGGAGGTGGTTCAGCCACTCCGACACAAGCTGGGATCCTTCCAGCGGGACCGAGGACATGACGGGAACGCCCACGAACCCTCTGGGATGAGGCAGGACTACACGCTTAGGGAGTCATCGGGACTGGGAAAAGAGGGAGACAGAGATTCATAATCAATACAGGGTACAGATACTGTAAAATGAAATTCAAGGAGTTTTCAAGCACTACTTTTTTGGTTTTGAAGGACTACAATCAACAATATCTTTATTATCTTTCAAATTCTAAAAATAAAAGGTAAATAGACAAATAATTAAAAAACAACATGGTACAAAAGGTTCAGCACATGCAATGGATGTGGTAATTATAACCATTAACTAAGATTTATGGCTTTGATTTTCTTGCAGTTTTAGAGTAAAACGTGTTTTTGAAAATATATATTTCATATAAAAATTGACAATAGTATTTGTATGCATTTTTCATAACAATACACGTAAAATTCTGTTACTTTTTAAAACTTGTTTCACTTCAGCATTAATCTGTCATGTGTCGTGTTTGAGAAGAGATCAAACTTCAGTCTGTCGCTCTAAAGCGTTGAAGATTCACCAGTTTAAGCTGGACATGTAATGTTCAGGTCTATGCTCAAAAAGTGAATAAATGGGTTATAAATACAGCGTTAATATAATTTAGTACCATAAAATCTCCTAAAAACACAAAATATTAAATAAAAAACATTATCAAACTAAAATATAGTACATTACATTAATTGACAAAAAAGAGCACGGGTTAAAAGGACACGATGACAGAGATATCGCTCTCCTTATTAAAACTGACTTTTTCTTCCTTGAATATATGATTGACCTGAAGAATGAAATCTGCATCATATAATTATATGAGCAACATCACGTTCATAGCCATGTAAAATGTCTCTATATCAATATCAGACGGGTGTGAAAAGATTGTTCTATCAGCTAAATTAAACACTATTTTCTAATATAGCCTATTGTCTTCCAATAATTCAAGCACGTATCAAGTACCTTTTCAGAAATTTGGCTGATTTCAAGGGTTTTCCAAGACAAGTCAAATTCAAGTTCAAGAATCCTGTCAATAATATAATCACTAATGATAAACTACAGATTTCTTTTCCACTTTTCACAATGCATGTCGTGTCACTGCAGCCTTCCAGAGAAAGTTACCGGAAACAGGCAAGGCTTCATAAACACCATCAACTGTGTGTGTAGCACGCGTGCGCCTGCATCTCTCAGGGAAACTGAGCCTGCATGCGAGAACATTTACTGCGATTTTCTTCCTCATATTTTCATTACATGTGCGGGGAAATTACACAGAGTTCCTGCATGAGAAACAGAACCTCAGGCATCCCAGAAACGTTGACTTGAGCAGATTCAGAAGCCATCGGCAGATTCATTCACACAAATGAGGAACATCATCACCAATCCATCACACAAGAGCAATTACATTCTCAGTAATTAACATTCACAAGTCTCAAGAGCGAGTAGGACCCGATGAAATATGTTTGTTTTCGGTTGACATTTTTCAGGATTTTGTATTTATTTAAAGTATTGAATGTCAATTTAACAATTGAATAACTAATTAAAATATTAAAAATGATATAGTGCACTATGAAATGTGTTTGATTTCATCAGAAATTCTGCGTTTTCTGGATTCTGTTTTTTTATTTGATTTAATACAAATGTATTATCAAAAGCAGTGGGAAATAAATGAATGCATGCAACTTTAACACGTTAAAGTAATACTGCCCAGCTGCCAAATAACACCATTAAATGTACTCTCTAAAAACCATTTTAGCTCCGATTTGGCAGTAATTGCGTTTGAACCCTGCTCGTATATTTGTCTTTGATTTTGTCTTATTCTGCCGTAAAACGCACACAGACTGAATCTAATATCAATGCCCACATCATAAAGACGCAGCATTTCAGAAAAAAAGCTAATTTCCTGTTTGTAATTTCCTTTTCCTGCTGAGATAAGATCATTTTTCCAGTCGAGTTTATTATCAGTCAGATGAACCACAGATATCTGCTGTGCAACATCAACATTAAAGTGTCCCTATTATATTTCCTTTCATATAGTGTGTAATAGAGCTGTTTGTGGATGTAAAAGATCTGCAACGTTTCAAAGATCAAAGTTAACGACAAACTGCGTGTGTTTGTAACTCATTAGCATAATGCCAGCCTGAGGTGTTGATTGGCTGAGCAGCGTCTCTTAGCCCCGCCCTCAAACACTGTAGTGTATCTGAGACTGGAAGAGTTTGGTTCGTGTTGTTCATGTCGAGAAGACGCCGTTTTCTGCTGTAAAAACAAATCCACTTTGATGAGATTGATACGGTAAAACCAAGCCGGCAACCTTCCAGTTTCTCTCTTGAATCCGGCACTGAAGTGACGTAAACTGCAGTTCCTCCACTGGCCACTAGAGGCCGGCTGCAGAAGAGACTCACTCCCATAGACCCGCATGTTATAATGCCCAACTTTACAGCAGAAAAAACATGTTTACAGACTGGTGCTAAAAGTGGTTTTGGTCTATATAGCTAATTTTGCCCTTAATGACGACTGTGAGGCGGGTGAATTGTTTTATAACTCATCCGTTTAAATTATATTAAGCCTTAAAGTTCTGCATAATTAAGGGTGTGGCCACTTGAGTGACAGGTGTGTTGGCGCTGATGTCACTGCTAGCCGTTTGTCTGCTGTGTGTTAGCGTCACGTCACCTCAGCTAATCCGCCTCGCTGCACATGTTCGTATATCCGCGAGTGACGCTGCCAAGATGGCGACGGCTGGCTCCGCCCACTTTGGGCTTCAAATACGCTCTTCAGAAATACTATCGGTGACGTCACGCACACTACACCCATATTTTTACACAGTCTATGGGTAAAATCCATGCTGACGAAGAGCTGAGATTCAGATATGATAATGAGTGTTTGGTTTCCAATACCAATAACGCCAGACTGGGTCATCTGACCAATCAGAGCAGAGTAGCTCTCAGAGAGGCGGGGTTTAGGAGTGAATCTTCGAACAAACCGTTTTCAGACTCTTTGAGAAAAGAGGTGATGTGCTGAGGAGTAAATAGTAAAGGTTGTGAAATAATTGCCTAATATTAACTCTACTTTGATGCTGCAAGTAGAGTTCCGATTCCGATACTAGTGTCGGAAATGCCGCCGATACCAATAAAAATGCTGGCATCGGTATCGGCGAGTACTTCTACCCATGTACCGATCCGATACCATTTTCTTAAACAATATCTAGTTATGCACGCTAGCTTTGGATAACGCTGCAAATCGGAGATCAATTCTTCTTCGCTGCTCTAAACAGTTTCAGTTTATTAATAAGGCACATTTAAAAACGGCTGCTGGCCGACCAAAGTGCTGTACACATAGAGAGAGAAACTAATTTAAAACAGTTCTGAGCAGAATACTCATTCTAAGCTAAAAGCGACAGAAAATAAATAGGTTTTAAGACAAGGACAAAGCAACAGTGGTTGCTTGCGGCGACACAGGAAGTTGTGCTGTTGCTACAAGCCATAGATATAAACACTAGATGTCGCCTGGCTACGGCAGTTCATTGGAACGAATGCGTCAATAGAGCCGCCATCTTGAAACAGGGGAACCCCTCATCAGCGTCAATCTAGGAAATGCTCTAACGGAAATAAAATCACCATAAATCGTCGTGAATGCGATTTTCGGGTTGTTTTGGTTCGTTAAAACGGTCAGACATGTATTTATCATTGAGTCCAGAGAAATTTAAAAAAATGTACAAAATTTCACAATCTTGTAAAATGTAATCCCTTGATGTCTGTTTTTTAGATTTCGTTCGCTGTGAACATTCATACGCAGCACAAAAGTCCAGCATCATCCATGAATTCAGCGTTACCTAGCTACTTCCTATGACAAGACCCCTGTTCCAAGATGGCGGCAGGTTTTGACGCATGTTTAGAACCCCAAGGCGACATCTAGTGTTTATATCTATGGCTACAAGCAACCACTGTTTAGAGCAGCGAAGAAGAAAACGCGCGCGTGCGATAGCAGTGTGTCCGCGCTGTTCATCAGTGTTTCAGACTGGACTGGACTAACCAGCCTGTGAAACGGCGACATGTCTCGTATGCCATACTGCAATTTCGAGGGGTGGAACAAGTATTAGCAACTTCAACACGAGTAACTTAAAGCATTTGAAGACGCGTCACCCCGCAGAACACGATTACACAAAGGCAAGGGCAGAGAAGAATGAGCCGCGCCAGAATCAACGATCTCTGAAAGCTTCATTCAAACAGAGAAAAGTTTTCAGAAGACAGCCAACGAGCGATAAATACAACCGACGACATGTGTTGAGTTTATTATTCTGGATGACCAGCCGCGGTCAAAACTGAAATGCCGTTTATTTAACAAAATTGTTTATGGACTTTAAATTATAAAGAGATTATTTTCTTATATTATTCATCTATCATTTTTTAGATTCCTAGATTTATTTGTTGCACTTTTTTATGCAGTTATATTGTAAAACTAAAATACCGTTTTCAGTTTACAGTATTAGATGTGTGGTTGCATTTTAAGTTCTTTTTCACTTAAGAAAGATAAATAATATATTGCTGTGAAATGTATGTCAGATAATAAAAATACTCTAGTTCACTGTATGTATTTGTTCATGTTTAATTAAGGGATAAGTCTGAAACACACCATAAAATAATTCTATCAATTCATACAGTGCTAGTATGAATTGCAGCTGTATAGATACTGTACACACCCAGGTCTCGGATCAGTACTCGGTGTCGGCCGATACCCTGAGTCCAGGTATCGGTATCGGGAAGGGAAAAGGGGTATCGGATCATCTCTAGCTGCAAGGATATTACACAACGCCATTAACCAAGCTCCTCATCTGAGCTGACCCAGAGGTCAAATAACGCGTCAATGTCAAATGACCAATCAAATCAAAGTAGGCGGGCTTTAGGTTCACAGACGCTTCAGGTCATAAAAGTGTGAGATAAGATGCAAGTAGATGAACTAAACATTTAATATCTTACAGCTGTTTTAGGATATAAATGTTAGAAATAATCAGGGACGCAAACTAATAAACTTTTGTCTAATTTCACCATTTTGAAGTGAAAATATATCATTTACGTTATTCATTTAATGCAATTCGTAACAGACGTCAATGTGACGAGACAATAAACATTAACAAAGCCGTTTTCAACATATTAGGAGTAACGGTGACACTTTACAATAAGGTTCATTAGTTAACGTGAACTAAGAATGAACAATACTTCTACAGCATTTATTAATCTTAGTTAATATTAGTTTCAACGTTTACTAATACGTTATTAGTTAACATTAGTTAATGCACTGTGAACTAACATGAACAAACAATGAACAGCTGTATTATTATTAACTAACAAGTTTCATAAATACTGTAACCAATGTATTGCTCATTTCATGTTAGTTAACACATCAGATGCGTGATATTGCTGACAGTTTTACTGTCCGTTTACAGTAAAACTGCTGTTTGTAAGCTGTCACACATGGGGGATCCAATCGACTGCAGTTGCTTAAAAGACATTGAGCAAAAAATCATAAAATGATGAAGTTCGTTGTGAGCCGAAAAGTGCTTTACATGAAACACTGGTGAATAATTTTCAGCTGAAGCACTTCCTTCTCTCAACATTATAATTATCTGGAATCAGGAACTATAAGGCGACATTCACCAGATATCAAACTAAACTTAGGATGTGTTGGGCACTCAAAGCTCTGAGGGATATTTGTGGTCTTTATGGTTTCAATGGTCTCATATATTTATAATTATAATCATTAAAAACACTATCAGCACTTTGATTGTTGAGTATGTGTGTGTGAGACAGTTAAACTCGCCCTTGTGTTGCTTCCTCATTTAAAAGTATCATTTACCAGGAAGTGCATCTGTTAAATGCAAACAAACACTAATAGGTGTGAAATGACAAGGGTGTGTGTGTGTGTGTGTGTGTGTGTGTGTGTGTGTGTGTGTGTGTGTGTGTGTGTGTGTGAGAGAGAGAGAGAGAGAGAGAGAGGGCGTGTGTGTGTGAGTGTGTGTGTGTGTGTGTGTGAGAGAGAGAGAGAGAGAGAGAGAGAGAGAGAGAGAGATGAGAGAGAGAGAGAGAGAGAGAGAGAGAGAGAGAGGCCGTGTGTGTGTGTGTGTGTGTGTGTGTGTGAGAGAGAGAGAGAGAGAGAGAGAGAGAGAGAGAGAGAGAGAGAGAGAGGCCGTGTGTGTGTGAGTGTGTGTGTGTGTGTGTGTGTGTGTGTGTGTGTGTGTGTGTGTGTGTGTGTGTGTGTGAGAGAGAGAGAGAGAGAGAGAGAGAGAGAGAGAGAGAGGCCGTGTGTGTGTGTGAGAGAGAGAGAGAGAGAGAGAGAGAGAGAGAGAGAGGCCGTGTGTGTGTGTGTGTGTGTGTGTGTGTGTGTGTGTGTGTGTGTGTGTGTGTGTGTGTGTGTGTGTGTGAGAGAGAGAGAGAGAGAGAGAGAGAGAGAGAGAGAGAGAGAGGCCGTGTGTGTGTGAGTGTGTGTGTGTGTGTGTGTGTGTGTGTGTGTGTGTGTGTGTGTGTGTGTGTGTGTGTGTGTGTGTGTGTAATGGGTAAACCAGTACATTTCTCCACGAACAAGGAAAGAGACAATAAAATGTCAGGCTCTAAAGAAAACACGATTGAAGAGATATTTTCTAACATAGTCATACAGTAAAAACAAAATCCTCACATTCTCACCGTTGGAAAACTAGAAACTCCACATTCATGACCGGATCTTCAGGTCACACACATTTCAGTCCTTCCAGAAAAACGCAGAGTTTTTTTGTGATTGTTGTGGGCAAAAATCCTTGATTACGCGGCCCGTTTTCTTTAAAAATGCGATGGAATATGCGGGATATTTATGCAATTTTTTGCGATGAAATTGCGGCAACTTGCAAAAATTGCGGGAACTTGCAAAAATTGCGGGAACTTGCAAAAATTGCGGGAACTTGCAAAAACTGCTGTTTGATGAAAAAGAGAAAAAAAAAGTGATTCCCCCAACACCCTGTTCTCACTAGGCTACTACCTTAATGTAAAGAGTCATTTCTTATTACTTCCTATGATAAGCAAGCATACTACATCACAGAAAGTGCTGGAAATATTTAATTTCTCATCTTGTTTTATTTCAGACTGTAACGAGTGGAAATAAGGTGTGGCGCCTTTAAGAGCTGCGCGCTCCCTGTTGAACTGTCTGCAGTGTTATACTGTATGCGCGCCTCAAACACCCCATGTGTGCGGGTAATTTCTATTTGATGCTACTTCTTTTATCTTATTTTGTTTATTATGTAACGATATGGACGGTAGAACATGTGACAGACAGTTATACGAGTTCCATTTGGGAATAAAGTGCTAGTTGTGAGATGCCAATCGCCTCCGTGAGTCTGTCTGGCCTCTGCAATAACTTCATCTGTGAGCTATCCCTATTTTTCTTCTCGACACAACGCGTTAAGACCTTAATAAACGCATCAAACTTACAAAACATTAATGAGTCAAACTAGTTATGTAGCTTTACTAGAGGAATATGCTACAACGTCAGTAAAAATTAATAAATGAAATATTTTTAAAAAAAAAGTGTGCTCCTGTTTTACAGATTTTCGATGATGTTCGCGTCGTGTAATTACGTCACTTCATAACGTTCCCATGGCAACAGGGGGAAACGGCTGCTCTTGTGTGAAGCAAACGCAACATTTTCCAACTTTCTGCTAAGATATATGTGACTTTTTTGCGACGAAAATGCGGGAATGATTAAATCATGCAAGCCCCGCATATTTTGCGCGGAAATCAGCAATTTATGCGGCGAAATTGCGGAGTATTTGAAAAAATGCGACCCCCGCATTAATATGCGGACTTTGGCTGATGCATTGAATTCAGCGATCGCATAATCGCGTTTTTCTGGAGGGACTGACATTTGCAGAAACACCATGAACATGAGCACACAGACACACACACACACACGCAGTTGATTGGACCCCATTGACTTCCATAGTATTTTTTTCATAGGTTCATCAACTGTTTTTAGGTGCCTAGTCTTTACTAAATTACTAAAATACAATATTAAATACAATCAATATATACAATATTGCATGTCCATTTCCTATGATTATGATGTTTAGTTCTGTAGGCTTGATCACATCCCGAACACCACTAATGATCATGTATTCCTGCTAAACAGTTACTGGTATCTCTGCTAAACAGTTACTGGTATCTCTGCTAAACAGTTACTGGTATCTCTGCTAAACAGTTACTGGTATCTCTGCTAAACAGTTACTGGTATCTCTGCTAAACAGTTACTGGTATCTTGCTGCAGTTTAACAGAGCGAGAGAAAGTGGTTAGTGAGAAGAAGTGAAACATCCGAGTGGACGGTGAGGTCACGTAAAGCGCTGAAGTGTTCAAATCCTCACTAAAGCTGACACACACACACACACACCTTCTGCAGCTGACTGTTCGTCAGACGTTTGACCGTGAGTGTGTCCAACAGTTCTGCCTCTGTGTCCAGTCCGGATAGTTCACGCACAGATAGGGTGACGGTATAAAATTGTTAGAGATTTTGCGGTATGTAAATATACACAGCAGCACTATTGACACTTTAGAGTGATGAAATGCATGAATGAGACAATAATGAAAAACAACTCCGTGTGGTGCTCACACACTGCGGTCGTGAATACAGCTCTCTTTCACGTCTTATTGTGCTTTAATGCTCAGATAAACACGCAGTTATGTCAGAAAGCCCATCGTGTGGAGTATTCATGTTAGCACAGCCGGTTATGTCTCAAGTGTAAGTAAACAGTTGTGATGTGTATCAGTATAATGGATCCGTGCATTCAGTCTTAAAGGGGAAATGAAGCAGTCAGTCAAGTTTACATGATTTACAAGATGGATTTCAACTATAATCAAAAATTATATAAGAAGCATGACAAATGTTAACATATAAAAGAAACACCGTTATATCTTTCGCGGCAAGGGCGCCGCCATTGTGCAGTATTATAACCGGTGACGTCACGGGGTTGGTTTGCTCTGTGCTGAGTTCAGTAAAATACAGTGAGAGATGCATGTAAGCTGGTCGAACCAGCGAACAACTAACGTTAGGTACAGTCATTGTTAGCTAACAGCTGTAAGCATGAACTACAAACTGATTTGCGAACCGATTTAGACAGATCTCCCAAATGTCGTTATATGCAGGGCCATTCAAATGATGGTGTAGGTGTAGCTCATACCTGTCAACACTACTGTTTTCCCGGGAGTCTCCCGTATTTCACATCCATCTCCCGCCCCCTTCCCGTTTTGTTATTTCTCCCGTAAAACTCCCGTAATTTATGGCCCAAATCTCGTTATATGCAGAGATGCAAACGGCGCACTTTATTTTAATGCAAACATGTTGTTTGTTAAATGCGTAGTTTTCCACGCGCGCTGTATCTTTTTTATGGGCATGATGAGCGATGCTCAATTTACAAATGAATCACTCTTTTTTTCAGTCGATTCTGTTCAAAGACTCAGGGCCGGCCCGAGGCATAAGCGAACTAAGCGGCTGCTTGGGGCCCCTTGGCCACCAGGGGGCCCCCAATCGAGTCGAAAAATCGAAAAATATATTTTTAGATAACTTAAACAAGTGACAAATGAATGAATTAATATGAATGAATGAATAATTAAAGAAAATAAAAGAAAATTCTGATTTCATGATCAATATACCTCCCTACAACTGCTGCTGTGTCTGCCAGCGTTTAAGTCATGCGCATAATCTAGACACCTCGCGCGTGCATAGACAATTCGTGCGCAACTGCGCATAGTCGCGGTCTCGCGGTAATGTTAAGCCATGTCACAAAAAAGGACGTATCCCTCTGGTGCCGAAAATACAACGAAGAAAATGACAGAGGAGGAGAAAAAAAGAGCAAGATAAAAGTATGTTTGCATGATTACTTACGGTATGTTTTGTGCAGCAATTGAACCATTCCTATCTACGGCAAGCCCAGAGGGGAAAAATACATTGCAAACACACACATACAACGAGCGCCAGTACATCATTACCGGTATTATTGTAACAGACTTTGTTGGATTCTGTCATGTACAATCTAACAAAGTCTGTTACAATAATACTAATAAAAAAAAGACTTTGTGGACAGTTACACTGTATTGAGACAGTTGAGAAATAATAATATTTTTACAGTTTTCAACAATAATTGTCATTGTTGAACCCTTGCTCTTATTATGTTTTTGATTTCTCAGTTGTCATTATTTTAGCAAATAATTTATTTGATATGTTTTGAGACAGTTTGTCTTAAGAAGTTTCAAAGAGTTAGTAAAATAGTAAAGTAAAAGTTAAAAAAAATATTTAAGTAGGCGATCTATTTTGTATTTATACATAACCTCACTGTATTAATTTATAATGTATCATTGTTGCGTGATATTTGTGTCAATAATCGTCAAGCACAGGTGACGCCGCGTAGTGGGAGGGGCCCCCAAATCAAATTCTGCTTAGGGCCCCCAAAAGGCTCGGGCCGGCTCTGCAAAGACTTCATCAAACATGTTGGCAGATCTGTCTAAATCGGTTCGCGAATCAGTTTGAATGATCGGTCCAGTTTCCGGCACGCACTGAATCACTGAAGCGCTTTCCATTCACACTCGACTCGGAGTCGTAACAGGAAGATTCGTATGCTGTCTGAACGAATGATTCCACAGGACGATACATTCGATTTCATTACATTCAGGTAAGTAACATTACAACCAAACAGATTATTACGCCACGATAGCACGATCATCTGCTGTCAAGACGCTGATCTTGACCATGTATTGCAACCATGGTGTTGACAAGAGACAGGAATATGATGGCAGACATCGCAAACAATGTTTCCATGCAGTTTGTTAACGTTAGACGTACTTTTTGTCTGGTACTAATAAAGTTCACTACCTAAACACTAAGTTAGCGTTAGCTAGTTCATGCTTACAGCTGTTAGCTAACAATGACTGTACCTAACGTTAGTTGTTCGCTGGTTCGACCAGCTTGCATGCATCTCTCACTGTATTTTACTGAACTCAGCACAGAGCAAACCAACCCCGTGACGTCACCGGTTATAATACTGCACAATGGCGGCGCCCTTGCCGCGAAAGATATAACGGTGTTTCTTTTATATGTTAACATTTGTCATGCTTCTTATATAATTTTTGATTATAGTTGAAATCCATCTTGTAAATCATGTAAACTTGACTGACTGCTTCATTTCCCCTTTAAAGTCACAGCAGCCTAATATACATAATGTGAATCAAACAAAGAGAAACTCTTGACTGAATAACTTTAGCAGCTTTAATAAGAAAAACATATATTTACTTAATATAGTGAAGACTATGTAGTATTTTATGTTCACACATTTTATTATTCAATTTCTGTAGTATTTCTAACGACACATTAAAGCTGCAGTCCGGCGTTTTTCCTCTTTGTCGCCATCTCTGTTCGAAATCTGCTATTGCAGTCATTCGCGGAGTTATCAGCTTTACGTCAGTTGTACTTCGACAAGTTATCATATCACGCAAAACCGTGCAAATTATACTTTATACATATAGCATTTTCCAACCGACCTGAGACAATAACTAAATCATATAATATGTTGGCTGGTCTTTCTGAGCACAATTTGATCCTTGCGGCGAGAAAGCTCTCTAAAAAGAGATTTGTTTATTCTGCCAGAGAACGGGAGTATGTTGGAATCCCCAAAATTGCCAGGAAGGATTTATAAATGCTGTCCAGCAGATAGATTAAGATCGCATACTGTCGGGAACGAATTGTGAAGTGGATTGTGCATCTTTCATGGCGAAAATTGAGAGGACAATTAAAGATTTTAGTAGTACAATTAAACACAAACCCAATAAAAATATACTTCCTTGGATGAACTCAGATATACTCAAACTAATGAAAGAGAAGGATTTTACGTTAAAAAGAGCAATTAAAACTAAGTTAATTAGTGCTAAAAATCTGTTTACAACATTGAGAAATAAGACGGTTAAGGCTATACGCCAAAGCAGATTTTTTTTTGACAATATTAGAAAACGCAAAAGGGGATTCTAAAATAATTTGGAACCAATTGAAGAAACTTGTAGGACAGGACACAAAAAAGAAAAAACTTGTAGAAATTAAGATAGATGGACAAATTATAAATAACACAAACAAAGTTGCAGATGCTTTCAATAATTTTTTTATTGAACCTGTATCAACTATTGCTCAAAGTTTTTCATCTAATAATTAAAAAATTTGCCCGATAAATAATTCAGAGCCTATTTTCAATTTAAGGACAGTGACAGAATCTGAAGTCTTACAGACAATTACAACATTAAAAGCTTCCGGAACTAGAGACATATTTGGTATAGATATGTGCATGCTGAAAGAACTCAGTTCCACATTGTTAACACCAGTAACTAAAATTGTTAATCTCTCCTTTATTGAGGCAGTATTTCCTAAGGTGTGGAAGTCAGCTGCGGTTGTACCAGTTTTTAAAAATGGAGATCCATTGTTAGTGGATAATTATGGACCAATCAGCATCTTACCTACAGTATCAAAAGTTGCAGAGAAATTAATTTCCCAACAAATAATAACACATCTAAATACTTCTACATTTTCCATTCACTCTATGCAATTTGGTTTTAGACTCAACATTCCGCGGAAACTGCAAATTGTTTTTATTATTAAACATCTAATGGATAAAGGTGGTGCGGTTGGAGCTGTGTTTCTCGATCTAAAAAAGGCCTTCGATACTGTAAACCATAAAATATTATTGAGCAAATTAAATAAATTAAATTTTTCGTATTCAGATGCAGTAAAATGGATAGAATCATATCCATCGAATCGCCCAGAGTCAGTCAGGATTAGTGACTGCCATTCACCGACCCATGTCATGTCTACGGGGGTTCCTCAGGGTTCTATAATGGGACCACTGTTATTTTCGCTTTATATAAACAACCTACCGTCAAGTTGTCCAGACGTCTGTATTCAAATGTATGCTGACGACACAGTTATTTATACCCATGGTAAAAACAGGAAACAAGTTGCTGAAAAGCTTACACAGTCAATGGTTCAAGTTTCTGAATGGTTAAATCAATCTTGTTTAAAACTTAATGTAAATAAAACAGTTTCAATGTACTTTTCGAAATCAAACACTACAAGTAATCAGCAAGATATTTATGTGTCAGGGGAAAAAATAAAAGTTGTGTCAGAATTTAAATATCTAGGTATCGTAATAGACTCTAAACCAGGGATGGGCAACGTCGGTCCTGGAGGGACTGTCCTACAGAGTTTTGCTCCAACCCTGAAAAAATCACCTGCCTGTAACTTTCTAGTAATCCTGAAGACCTTGATTAGCTTGTTCATGTGTGTTTGATTAGGGTTGAAGCTAACCTCTTTAGGACAATGGCCCTCCAGGACTGAAGTTGCCCATCCCTGCTCTAAACTAACCTTTAAATCACAGATAAAACTGGTTTGTAATGGAGTTAAATTTAATATTAATAATTGAACACTGGCTGGTTATGTATCTTCTCAAATATGTATTTTGAATAATTTTT
Source organism: Tiaroga cobitis (assembly GCA_030578255.1). Taxonomy (NCBI): domain Eukaryota; kingdom Metazoa; phylum Chordata; class Actinopteri; order Cypriniformes; family Leuciscidae; genus Tiaroga; species Tiaroga cobitis. Next base: position 48,163,230 of record CM060605.1, on the reverse strand, counting down.
AACTCCAAAAAAAGCTACGGACTGCAGCTTTAAAAAAAACTATTGTGTACCTGAATAGGTTAATTTGGTTCATTCATATTTTTGTTGTATTGTAATTGTCCGATTTGTTTCTAACAAAAATAACTAAATTGTTATCTTGAAATAAACGTTCTCAAATCCTCACATATGATTTTGGTCATATCGCCACACAAATGATCGTTCTGTCATCATTTACTCCCCCTCGTGTCGTTCCAAACTTAATAACTTGCGTTCTTCTGTGAAGCACAAAAGAAGATTATTTTTCTTTGGTCCATAGAATGAAAGTATATCGTTGTTTGGTTTCCAACGTTCTTCAGAGTATCTTCTTCTTCTGGGTTTGGAATAGGGCTGGGCAGTAAATCCAGCTTGTACCATATATTGATTTTATAAACGTTATAGCATGAGGCAATACGGTTTATATCAATATACAGGGCTGTCAAAATGGCTGAAAAGCTAAATTAGAATTTCTTTCTTAAATATTAGCACATTTTGAATTATATTTGAATTCTAAAGGCTATACTTAAAGGGGTCATATAATGGTACATGCACTTTTACCAGTTGATTGTACTGAAATGTGTGTTGGCAGTGCCTTTACACAGCCATCATGATAAAAATATATCCAGTGTTTATGTTTTAATCTCCTTATATGTTTTCCCCTGCATCAAATCGAGCCGTTCGACCGTGTGATGTCACAGACGCCCCTCCCACGAGTGTTGATTGACAGCAGAGTTTCCACACAGACCCGCCCTGAGCGAGCCGTCATCATAGTCCGCCATTGTTGATGCGCTGGAGCAGAATGGCTCTAAGCGAGTGTGGTGTTCTGTTCTTGGGTGTAATAACGAACACAGTCATTTTGATGTTCCTCAATCCGAACCGCTGAAGACGTAGTGGCTGAGTTTGTTTTCGAAGGGAATATTCCCCACGATCAACGTCAATGCGTTCATGTTTGCGCGAATCATTTATCGCAGACTGCTTTATAGACGACGGTCAGTATAAAGCTGGTTTTGCTAAGAAGCTGCTCCTGAAAAAATAATCGGTACCAACTGTTTATGTTCCCTCTGCACCTCCAGAAGAAGTGAGTGTAAAGTTTTATTAACCTTTATATTAATCTTTGCAAATCACGAAAAAAAGTTTTTCATGACCATTAGTTGTAACGTCAATCTGTCAATGAACTAGCGTTCGTATCTCACTACTCTACCCTGCCAGTGCATACAAAAATAGATCAAAGTGACATTACGTTAACCAACCATTCAGAAACGTCTGGGAACCACATGTTCATTTTCTCGTATTTGAGGCGTGGTTTACGAATGCCCAGAGCCGTTTATTGGGTGCTACGAATGTCTATCAAATGCGCCTGTACGTAGCTCATAGCCAATCGTTTCAATTATACCAGATGACGTATGTAGAGTGACAGAAATTCGACGAGGAAGACGACGATGGGTCAGAGATTTATGTGTACACGATGGCGTGTTTCTAACCGCCGTTTCACACCGAATGCGTGAGCGGCGCATATTTTGTTCGGTGTGCATTAAGGCTGAGTAATTTTATCGATTCTGCGATATAAATCGATATTTTTTTCCCCAAGAAAGTATCGATTTTTAAGCCGCGAGTATCGATACACAAGTCCCATTCAAATCCCCGTGTTTAACTTAGCTCGGCAAGAGGCCGTTCACATATCGTGTCTTTTGCGCACTGAAGTTCGTTATTTCAAATGTTGGCGCGCGGCAAGCGCGATCATAATTGAAGCGACGCGCTCATTTTTCCCAGGCGCAGCGAGATGAAACACCTCAACTTTTCAGAATGCCGCAAGCGCACCGCAGTTCATGTGACAAGAACCAACCATCAGCCTAACCCTTTCCGTAACGACATTTAAAGCTCGGTCAACATGAAGGATGGGGTGCACCCAAACACTACGGGTGTTTTTCTCTTCTCCGTAAATAAATCTTGTAACTTAGCAGAGCTACAGCAAGCGTTTTTCGGTGGTGGAAATCTATTAACGTTAGCTACTAAAACTTCTGTCGTTGTGGAGAGCGCAGTGCCTGGTTGCTTAGCAATGACAGACGCCACGGGAAAATCGGACCGAATTTTACTATTAATAATAAAAGATAAGCTAATATGCATTGTAAATGTCAGTAATTTATCTTTAACTCGTTCTTTTTATAAAAATGATTTAAAGCCTGAAATATGTGAGGTTTATCTTTTTATAAAACCTTTTTACTCAAAACTTTATTTGCACTTTTTAACTCTGCATTGTTAATTGCAATACTGCACTTTATGTACTTTTCAAAGGCTTGTAAGCAACAGTTTCAATAAATGGAAGTTATTTTCTCAACACATCTTTGATTCATTTTGTCCAGCATTTGCAAGCTGTAGAGACTCTGTCCAGTCAGAGATTGTGTAATTGATGTTTTTAGTTTTCAGTTCAATTAATTCAATCCACGTAAATTGAACACTCCCAAGATGTCACCAAAATCACTCTGTCCCCTTTAAATCTTTCAGAAAATTATGTAAGTGTATTATATCGAATCGTATCGTTGGCTGAATATCATGATATATATCGTATCGTGAGCTGAATATCATGTATCGTATCGTGAGATTAGTGTATCGCTACAGCCCTAGCGTGCATGTTAATCAATGAGTGCCTTCACACCGGGAGCAGGAGGAGCGCGTGAGCAGCGGTGAAGCGGGGATTTCGGCATCGAATCTGTTTTTGCATTGCTCACGCTCAACTACAGTGAAAGCACACTTTTGATGGACAAAAATAAATAGGATTTCACACAAAAAGTGCCCAAAATGCACAGAATAAGCATGTCTAGTGAGTTTTAGCAAATAAAAGAAAATAAAGACTCAAAAATATTTATAGAAGATTTAGGCTAGCCGGTAAAAACTTGTTTTTAATTATTCATTTTGGGTGAAAGTTGTGTATTATATTAAAAAAAACTAAAGTAAACTAGCCAGAAAATATTATATATAAACGTTCTTTTAGTTTATGTAACACACAGACAGCTACAGGCTAGCACAACCCAAATCAAACCCGAGTGTGTGGCCACCGGTTTATTTGTGTGTTTTGTTTTTTATCCGCGGAGTTGCAGTAAACACATCGAAAGTATGACTGAAACTAATAGATTGGAGCCATGTTCTGGGTTGTTTTGTAGTTTAACATTTATATGCGAATGTTGTTACACCTCCCCATTACAAACTTTCAAGACTATCAATGTTATAAATGACCAACTTCTAAAAACAAATGTAGCAGGTTTATTTGTATACTTATGAATTCCACCAAAAAAGATATTTCTTTTGTATTACTGGGAGTTTCGTTTTGGTTTCATTCTGCCTGCGCGTCGGGTTAGTGCAGTGCGTGCGTGTGACGTCATCAGACCGGGGACTTGCGTCGCGCAAGGTTGACCTCAGTCAGAGCAATGCTGGATTTGATTGAGATGCTAACATGATGTCACGCAACACTAATTGCCATATTGTTTATGATCGCAGATAATAAACTGCATTGTGACTGCCCGTGCCTCCGTGTCTACGTGAAAACAACCCAGAACACAACGCAGAAAGACAAGACGGGTTACACAAATGTATAGTCGTCTTTGTAAAGAATTGCTCGCTTATATATATAGCTTTGGAGCCGCTGCTGAGACACTGTACAAACGCTTCCAGTGTGAATACTCTCGCGCGTCTGCAGCTGCAGTGACGATGTAGTGAAACCCATGTGTGAAACGGCCGTAAGGCTGCATCGAAAGGTAACTTCGCGTCTGCTGCCATGTTGGATCCATGTATAAACAAACTGCTTCGGTGTGTCGCATAGACGCGTCATCGTCTTGCTGCTCCCTCCCCGTTCTGTGATTGGTTCCCTAAATGAGGCGAAAATTTGGTCCATGGTATCCAGACTACCTTTCAGCGTGAATAAAATCGCGTTGCGACAAGGTAGTATGGGGAAACCAGGTCCGACTCCGGTTCAAATTGATACGATTGCACAGATGTGTCCTCAGAGACTACAGCTGCCATTCTCTCTCCAAAATATACCCTCAACTGTTGTCAAGGCAACACTCCATGTGCGTTGTGTCAAAACGCCCAGAACAGAGGGGCGGAGTCAGCGAAGCTCATTATCATTTAAAGGCATATGCACTGAAACGGCGTGCTGAAAACAGCTGTTTTTGACCAGGTAAAATTAGTGTTTTCTTAAAATACTAATGAGAATTTTTAATAAAAGTATATTTTCATTTAGACCCTAAACATTCATATTAACTTGTACAAAAATGGCATTTTATGACCCCTTTAAGAAAAGTGCTGTATTGTCTCTTATGCCCACAAGAGGACACAAGTGAGCGCAATACGCAAATATAAACCAAATCAAGCATTGTGTCTTTTATTGAAATTAAATGACATTCACTTTTTAAACAATTGTGCTTAAATAAAATATAAGTTCCCTAATGTGCATGCAAGGAAAATTAGGTTACAATAATAGCGCACAAAACTGTTTTTGTGCATCAGTAACACAGCGTAATGAACAACATGAACACACACAACAGCAAACTGACATTCAGAAACACTCACTTCTACTCGCACATCTATACATGAATCGTTCAAAACACCAGACGCTCATCGTGATCTGAGAGAGTGCTGAGCGCTTTCTGTTGACAGTGTTTCCAGCTGATGAACACACACACACACACACACACACACACACACACACACACACACACACACACACACACTCAGCTCTGACCGATGTGCAGGTTTGGTCAAGTGTGTGGTTGCATGATTTTTGGCACTAACTGAGAGGGTTTTTGTCAGCAGGAAGAACCTTTTCCCCCATTTTTCTGATTAGCAACGCAGCCGCACCGCGCTGTACTGGATAAGCTAACAGACCGTATACCGTATACTGCAATTCAGAGATATGATTTTTGGCCATATCACAGTAAATAATGATATTTATCTTCAGATGATATATTTCATGAATATTTTAAGTGGACACATTAACTTTGAAAGTCCTCAAAACACATTAAATATAGGCTACCAGTCGACAGTTTTGGATCGGTAAGATTTTTAATGTTTTTAAAAGAAGTCTCTTCTGCTCACCAATGCTGCATTCACTCGATTAAAAATACTAATAAAAACTGTAATATTGTGATTTTTGGCCATATCGCCCAGCTCTAGTTTGGACATTTATCTTCAGACGAGCTATCCTTTTAACAGATGCCGTGTTTGTATAAATATTAGACATGATATGTTAAGCAGAATTAAATATTACATTAAAAATATTGCTACGTAAATATCTTAAGTGGACAAAATTAACTTTGACAGCCTTAAAAACACATTAAAATATATATAAAAAAGACATCTCTGTAAACACACACAACGCATGCGGTCTTACCTCCTCATACAGCCGGTCTGAGAAGAAGAATATATCACACATCCAGAAAATAACAGTAATGAAAGGCCATGAAACACTTCACAGCCTCTACAACATTCCGCTCAGAACGACAGGTTAGTCAGAAACAGGATGAAAAGAGCAAACAAGTGTCTAAGTTGTGGTTAAAGTCTCACTGACACATGCTTACAAAGTCACACACACACACACACACGCTTGGTGTGTGAAGTTTTGGCCAGCTAATCAACATGCTGAAGAGAGACGTTTACAGCGCTAGCAAACAAACACTGCCAAATACACCCGTTTTACTCTGGAGAACAAATCATATCAATACAGAAAAAGTGCAAATGTGATAACAACAATAATAAATAACAAAATATGTTTATTAACTTTACTGTCGATAAAGTTGTTTGGAACTGGTTTTGGAACGGATACAAAAACTGCAACTTCGGGTAATCAACAGATATAGGCCTAGTTATTCATCTGATTATATCCTAACATAAACCAGTTTTAATGCTAGTGACGTCTAGAGAACAAATCATACAGAAAAAGTTTGAAGACAGCAAATAGAATGCCTAAAATTACACAATAATAAATACCATAAAAATATATTAACTATCGATAAATAATTATTTGGAATTGGTTTTGGAATTGATACAACTTCTGTTAATCAACAGATATGATTATTATTAATCAAAGTTATTAATCTGATTATATCCTAATATCAGTTAACACTTGATAGTGACATCTAAAGAATATCATCATACCAATATACAGAAGAAGAAAAAACAGCAAATAAAATGACTGAAATGACACTTACACAATAATAAATAATAGAAAATGTTTATTAACTATTAATAATGTTTTTGTAACTGACACAAGACCTACAACTTTTCTTAATCAACAGATACTGTTATTATTAATCAAAGTTATAAATCTGATTATATCGTGATATCAGCAGATTTATACATCGTTGTATCACTATAACTATAAGTCTGTCGCCATGTTCTGCTTTAGTTGCATTTAAAGGTTTGATAAAAGCTGAATTGGTCATAATTGGTCATAACAGAGAAGGAACTGGAAGCGTTGACGAACATTCACTGAAAGAAACACTGAACAACATCAAGCAGGACCCAGTGTTCATTACAAACATCAAGCTGATTAACATTCCAGCCACAGCACTGGACCTGGTCACCCCTCCACACACACACACACACACACACACACACACTTAAACGCCAGTGTGTGTCACACAGATCTCTATTATACGAGTTAAAGGAACTGAAATCCTACGCATGTAGAACTTCACAGTTAGTGCTGTATCTCTTTAAGAACTCTATTAGTTTCCCCACAACGACTGTGAAATCTTGTGGTTTCAGGCCACATCACACACACACACACACACACACACACACCTGCCAGTGCTGTCTGTCTCACTCACACACACGCTCTAGTGTTTCCTTCAAGCTCGATAAGTGCATCTACACACACACTCACACATTATAAACACAGAAAAAGATAGATAGATAGATAGATGGATGGATGGATGGATAGACTGACTGACTCGTGATCTTCGCCTATGGATGTTATCGTAAATATAACGGATATTTACCGGGTTTAATCCGTGACTGAGAGACTCTGGAGAACCATGCTGAGATTTTCTCGAGCTGTGCTGATAAAATCATCGGTTTGTTTCAGTAAATTCCGTTTATTGACTGAACGCAAAACGCGCAGTAGAACAAACTTGCGGAACGCTGATAAACTCAGTTAAACACAAACAAACAAAAGAATAAACACACACTTACAGAAGCTCTCTGGCAAAACTTGGGCTTGTTTGTTCGCTCTGGTTGTTGTTGTCGTTTTTCCCCGCCCGGACGGCTGTAAACTAGTCCGTGTGTGTTTATCCACTGAAACCCTGCAAGAAACTTCTTCCGTAGGCGGCGCGTCACATGAGCGCGTGTGAAACTCCGCAAGAAGCGACGCGACGCGACGCGACGCGACGGTCAAATTCTGCAGGGTCGCGCGGCGCACAAACACTACGAGCCGCATTCAAACCTTCACGGTGGTTTCGTCTTGTTTGGCACATTTGTATGATCGCTAGAACTATAATAATTTAAATATATAACCTGTATGTGTTGTTATCTGGCATACGAACGGAAATTTTCTTTTGGGTTTATTAAAAAATTTTGGGTATATTTTATTATAATTTTCAAATCCTCATCGAGTTCTTACTCGACACGTGATTGGTCCATCCTGATCTTCGCTGAGTAAAGTTACACATATGGTATGGTATAAGCGTTTCACGTAAATACATACAATTAATTCAATTAAACATAAAAAAATATATAATATTTCTTTATTCATTTATTTTTGAAAATCTCAGGATAATTAAACAGGACTTTTTTGGGTTTTTAGCTTGTATTTCAGTATTTTGCAAGCATGCTTCACTAGTCATGCTCTTTAGAAGTGATTGATTTGTGATCTGATATATGCTGTTGTTTATCAACCCTGTAGTTTTATTTTGTAGTTTTATAGTGTTGATTACAGCTGCATGTACACGCTTTGGCCAATAGGTGGCACTACAGGTCTATGAGTGAATATTACACTGTGTTTGATGGAATACTAGCATACTAGCAGTCTGCAGCATATACACTAGCCTGGTCCCACCGGACTCTCGTACATTTCATTTCAGTACTGAAGGAAAATGAAACTGAGCGGAAGTACGTAGAACTTGAAAAAGAACTTGAAAAAGACAGTAATAATTCCAAAAAGTGATAAATAATTTGCACTTTTGAAGGCTGTAGTCTTAAAATAAGACTGATAAACTCTCAGTGTTTATGACTGTTATGACACCTTGGGCCTGAGGAGGGAAAATATAATTTATACCAGAAAGACTTGGGAGACAAGATAATGTATGAATATGATTTATTTAACAGTTTGTATGCTAAATGAAATGTTAAATTCTTTGGCGTAGGCCCCGTCCGTAATCCAAATCCGGAGGGTATTGGATTATATGGTATATATGGTATATTTCCAAATCCAAGGATCTTGCAGAGACATTTCAGACATCTTCGAGACTTACCCCTTCCAGCCTTCGCTAATGACCAACCACTTATTCTTATAAGTGCAGACTACCCACACCTGCTAAATCCAATTGATCTGTGGCCGTATTCACAAAGCATTTTATCTTACCACTAGGAGTACTCCTAAATCGCACTAAAAGATTTTAGCAAGGAGTTTTCTCTTAAAAGTTATTCACAACGCCTTTCAGACCTACTCTTAGTAACGAAAAATGACAACTCCTAAACTAAGAGTGAGTCTTCGTTGCTATGGATGACGTCATTACTCATGCACGAGCTTGACTGAAGTGACCACCTTGATTGGCTGATGATTGTAACGCGGGAATGATTCCAAACACCTCCCCTATGATGATGAGTGACAGGTGACAGGTCTGAGAATGCGTGCGCTACACAAGTAGTGCGAAGGACGGAAGATGATGAATAACTGAATAAATAGCCAAAATGAATAAAGAGTAAGGAAAAACAAATAGCCTAGTAGCCTATTGAAACATATATGGATTGATGCAATATCTTTGCAACATTATTGAATTAATCTGTCACTATATTCCTCTGCCTACGTTTGCAAAGAGAAGAACATTTTAATTTGATTCACAATGAAACGTTACAATTAGTTTACATGCAGTGAGTAGCCTATTGGTGGCGTTATTGCATCCCTAGTTATGCCTACAATGCAAAATTGTTCCCTCGCGATTGGAAGCTCCTGTAGCCGCCGCATACGCATTTCAAAACATCGCAACGTGAAATGCCACAAAAAGCGGTTTGTGAATAGGTCTTAGTGAGTTAGGAGTCCTCTCGACTTCTTTTAAGCTGTCCCAGGCTTAGGTGCTGCTTTTAGGGCTAAAATGCTTCGTGAATTACTCTCAGTCAAAAAAATTAGGAGTCCTAAAGTTAGGAGTGACACGCCCATTATTTTTAGGAGTTGCTCCTAAATTTGCCAGTTAGGAGCTACTTTTAGCCTTAAAATTCTTTGTAAATACGGCCCCAGGTGTATTTTGGGCCTCCTAAATCCCCAGCCGCAATCCAGACCAGGTTAGGCTGGGTACTTCAAGGCCCAATACTGATTCCTAACACTGATGAAATGCAGTGTCTTTTTACCATCACTAATCCACTACAAGAACTTTGCCATGATGAGAAATTATGGAAAGTAGACATTCTTCCTTTCAGAAATGAGAAAGTCATTACTAGGTCCAAGCAGGACCAAGAAGCTATGGACTTGTTGGCCTCCAAGTCTAAAAGAGTTGATGTGGATGGTGTGCAAAGATATGCCACTCCATTATTGCGTGCTGCTTCCGCCATAAGGTTACGAGCTTCACCAAATGCAGTTATGTCTTCTCTCAGATGTATCGAACGACGCCTCCAAAGAAATCCTAAAACTGCTGCTGTGTATGACCAAGAAATTGCTAAGTTGGAGGAGTCCGGTTATGTTTCCAAAGTGGATCTTCCTCATGACAAGTTCAAGTTCATTTTATTTATATAGCACATTTTATAACAGCCACTGACTGACCAAAGTGCTTTACAGAACTACAAAATTAAAAGACACCAACACCATGCGTAGTAGCACATCATAGAACAGTACAACAAGGTTAAGAACAGCTTAAAACGGGAGACGTCCAAGCAGTCTCAGAGACTATCAGTAGTAGAAAATAATCGGTACCAACTGTTTATGTTCCCTCTGCACCTCCAGAAGAAGTGAGTGTAAAGTTTTATTAACCTTTATATTAATCTTTGCAAATCACGAAAAAAAGTTTTTCATGACCATTAGTTGTAACGTCAATCTGTCAACGCACTAGCACTGCTCGGCCCTGGCCCGGCAGTGGAAACGCGGCTATTGAGAATGATACGTGGTCTGGGAACCACATGTTCATTTTCTCGTAATTGAGGCGTGGTTTACGAATGCCCAGAGCCGTTTATTGGGTGCTACGAATGTCTATCAAATGCGCCTGTACGTAGCTCATAGCCAATCGTTTCAATTATACCAGATGACTTAAGAAGAGTGACAGAAATTCGACGAGGAAGACGACGATGGGTCAGAGATTTATGTGTACACGAAACTACCATGAAACTACTTAGAACACTATCTAATTAAGGCTGCATCAAAAGGTAATTTTGCGTCTGCTGCCATGTTGGATCCATAGATATAAACAAACTGCTTCGGTGTGTCGTCATCGTCTTGCTGCTCCCTCCCCGTCCTGTGATTGGTTCCCTAGATGAGGCGAAAATCTGGACCATGGTATCCAGACTGCCTTGCAGCGTGAATACAATCGCGCTGCGCAAAGGCAGTATGGGGAAACCCAGGCTACCATAATTGGGGGGTACTGCTCCTTCACTTCTTCTATGACCATCATGGTCCACTACCATATAAATCCCCACCGTGATCGCCAAGTGCAACATGTGTTGTGCAATAGAGGATGGATACCCGAGCCCGACGGGACCCGACGGGCCGGGCCGGGTTCGGACAGATATTTAGAAATTATGTTCGGGTTCGGGTCGGGCTCGGTCACATCAGCGCGATATGGCATTGAACATTTGAAATTTAAAACAGCTTATTATGTTGGTAGCCAATGTGCCTGATGCTTTCATGTGATGCAAACGTTCGTATTTGTGATTAAAATACATGTAAAATATTACCATAACATCTGTCTTCCTGTGTGCGGAAATTTTTTTATGTAGCCGTGACAACGAAACACGTGCATGCGCGCCTGCGTTTAGTGCGCTTGTTTCTCCGTGCGCTGATGCACTCATCCTGCTGACATTTCCGAATGTCTTCCTACAGTTGCTTAATAAAAGCAGGCTTTCCACACAAGCGCACATGTGTCATTAGTATGAGAAAAAAATGGGATTTTAACTGTCGGCCTCGGTTCGGGCTCGGACATAAATATCTTTATGCCTGTCGGGCTCGGGTCGGGTTCGGTTACTGCTCTGTCGGACGCGGGCCGGGCTCGGACAAAAAAATTCGGCCCGATCGCACTCTATTGTGCAACACACATACAAGGTCTAAACATGCACACATGCGACAAACTGATAATCAGTAGGCTACAGAATATCTCATTGTTATTGTATATCCAAAAGAGTTTTGATCAACTCCCAAAAGTTAGAAGTTAAGTGCACTGAAATACCATTCTAATTACTAATAAAAGTAATACCTTTTCAAGAAGCCTATTGCCTATTTCATGAAATATTGATTTGGTTTATTTTTAGATTTCATAAGACCCAACCCTCTCATATACTGTATAAACAGAAATCAATTTTCCATTATAGTCTATGGTAGTCAGTGTCAAATCAACACAATTACTTGGAGATATGTGAAACCTGAGCAATCTTTAATGTGATTAAGGAGCATACTATGAAAAACCATACTACCACAGAAGAACTACATAGCGGTAACATACAAGAATCCGATAACCTGTTAATGTCAGAACAAGTATCATCAACACTACAGTATCCTACAAATGAGTCACAAATACACACATGCACAAACACAGATACACTACTTCCAGACTTTGTATTTACATTATATAGCACTATATTTCTAGACCTGTCCAAATCTGACATAAGTATGTTATGTATGAGTATGTGTAAAAGGTGTATATTGTATATGTATTATGTCTTGAAGTGCACTGAAAACTGAAATAGTAAACGGCTATGTATTCCAACAAACACTGCTGTAATATATGCAGCAAAGCAAGCTTATTTTAAAATACTGACCACAGAGGTCGGGTTTTGCCTCTTTTCCCTTCCTCCCTGGCACCCATGATTTAGAAAGGCGATACCCTGCCTTTACCCAGGACATCACATATGGAGCGGGGTTAAAGATCTCCAAAGGAGGGCCATTAATATCAAAAGTAACCTGGTCTGTCCTGTCTGTCAGCGTGTTGTCAGTCCGCGATGTATTTTTCACTGCGTGAGTGAGCACATGGTGTGTGTGTGTGTGAGAGAGCAGCGTAGCTTGTCCGACATAACGGCAGTAACTAAGGGGGGCGGGTCTTTGCGAACGGTCAATTGAGAGAAATCCATGTGAGAATTGTGAGATAAAAAGTCGCAATTATCTTTTAATTTTTTTTATTCCGTGGCGAAAACAAGCTTACATATAGGCCTACTTCTGATTGCTTGTAGAGGGAAAAGCTGTCCATAAATGCTGGTCTAGGATCAGTTTTTTCCGTAATAAAAGAATATTGGCTAAACTCCGCTGTTTTGAGCGGTGAGTGGATTAGATATGCGCGCGTGCAAATCCTCTCGTTATAATAAGCAGTTAGGCTATGTAAATAAGGCATTATTGTGTATCAGCTTTACTGATAGCCTAGGAACTTTGTGAGATCGCGATGGAGTTGTATAACCGCTTTTTAAAGATAATAAAATAGGCGCTCTTTGCGAGCTTTCTGCCATGCCAAATGCGGTATATAGCCTAAAATGTTTTTAAAGGGGAAGCGCGTGTTGGTTCACCCTCCGGCTATGATCAGAAACTTAATATTTTGTGTTTTGGTGTTTAAATATAGAATTAGGTCTATTTCAGTTATATTAGACTAAATAGGGGATGTTTTTGTGACTGTTTTGTAGATCATAAAAATTGTGCCCCCCCCCCCATGAAAATGAAATGCCCCCCCATTCTATATGTTCTGGCGACGGCCCTGATTCAAAGTATTACTGTCTAACCTCAAAATTTCTGATTTTATGTGTCCTTTAGGAGGGCTGATATTTTCAAGCGGTTTTAGGAACACATTTTCAGCAAATACAGGGGCTATAGTATAAACGACTCTGATAAGTCAGCAACATCGTCCACTTTATTTGAATGAGCGCGCGTCAGAACGCACGCAGGAAAAACATCAGGGTAGCTCACAGATAACTAACACAGTCTCACGTGACAGTCACAGAATGCGAAACAATGCAGGGACATTATGTAATGTTTTAACTTCTAATCATCTTGTAATGAATGTCACTTCAGCTCTACTTTCCGAGTATGAATTATCATATGCAGTAAAAGACAAAATAATATAATGCGAGCGCTGTAAAAGCTCAAACTCGACTCCGCTGATGTCTGACAGCTTTTCCCCCCGAGGAGAAATATGGGGTTTGTTTGGTATTTTGTGCGTTTCCTCAAGCATTAATAAATCCTCTTACTCCAGGGGATCTCACTCAATCTTATCCTGTATTTTACAGAGTATATGTATGTTTTGATTTAAAACATTAATTCCCCGCAGGATTGATGTGATTGTCAGGGACTGGAGCTGTTCTGTGGTTTATTCTCTCTCTCCAGTCAGAGTCGGTCATGTGCCGAATCCAGATAAACCTGTTAGACTACACACTCTTTTCTGAACACAAAGTTCAGTTCAACTGAAAGTGTTTTTCAGGCTGTGCCGTGAAGGAGAAAACATGATATATTAACGGAGAACAAACGTCAAGACAGTAAGTGCTTTCATGAAATATTTCAGTGCACTGGGACACATGGATCATATTTGCTTTCAAGGTGAAGTGAATGAGTGAAATTAAATATGTCTTATAGATTTTTATATATTTATATATATTTAACATAGACTCAACATCATTATCTGAGAGTGTCTATCATTTGTTAACTGTTCAATGTTGAGATTTTGAGAAAACCAAAACCGTGATTAAATATGAATAAAAAAATAATAATGGATATAAATTTAGTAATACGGACATTTTACATTTATACATGACTGTGAGTGTGATGCAGACAGTGGGTCTAAAAAACTGAAAAAACTAAATAACGAAAATAAATGGTAGAAAAAATGAACAAACAAATAAAAAGAGCAAGAACTTTTTAATAAAAAACTTGAGCTTGAAGGTTCTCAAAGTCTTGATCAAACGTTCTTCCAGTGACGTCATCTACTCCATGATGTCATCATCATCAGACAAAGCCTCTTCAAGTCAGTCCTTCCAGAAAAACGCGGAGTTTTTTTGTGATTGTTGCGGGCAAAAATCCTTGATTACGCGGCCCGTTTTCTTTAAAAATGCGATGGAATATGCGGGATATTTATGCAATTTTTTGCGATGAAATTGCGGGAACTTGCAAAAATTGCGGGAACTTGCAAAAATTGCGGGAACTTGCAAAAATTGCGGGAACTTGCAAAAACTGCGGTTTGATGAAAAAGAGAAAAAAAAGTGATTCCCCCAACACCCTGTTCTCACTAGGCTACTACCTTAATGTAAAGAGTCCTTTCTTATTACTTCCTACGATAAGCAAGCATAACTACATCACAGAAAGTGCTGGAAATATTTAATTTCTCATCTTGTTTTATTTCAGACGGTAACGAGTGGAAATAAGGTGTGGCCCCTTTAAGAGCTGCGCGCTCCTGTTGAACGGTCTGCAGTATTATACTGTATGCGCGACTCGAACACCCCATGTGTGCGGGTAATCTCTGTTTGATGCTACTTCTTTTATCTTATTTTGTTTATTAAGTAGCGATGTGGACGGTATAACATGTGACAGACAGTTATACGAGTTCGATTAGGGAATAAAGTGCTAGTTGTGAGATGCCAATCGCCTCTGTGAGTCTGTCTGGTCTCTGCAATAACTTCATCTGTGAGATATCCCTATTTTTCTTCCCGACACAACGCGTTACAAGACCTTAATAAACACATCAAACTTACAAAACATTGAGGAGTCAAACATGTTCTGTAGCTTTACTAGAGGAATATGCTACAAAAAAATGAGTAGTAAAAATGAATAAATGAAATATTTAAAAACAAAGTGTGCTCCTGTTTTACAGCTTTTCGATGATGTTCACGTCGTGTAATTACGTCAATTCATAACGTTCCCATGGCAACAGGGGGAAACGGCTGCTCTTGTGTGAAGCAAACGCAACATTTTCCAACTTTCTGCTAAGATATATGTGACTTTTTTGCGACGAAAAATGCGGGGATTATGAAATCATGCAAGCCCCGCATATTTTGCGCGGAAATCTGCAATTTATGCGGCGAAATTGCGGAGTATTTGAAAAAATACGACCCTCGCATAAATATGCGGACTTTGGCTGATTATGCATTGAATTCAGCGATCGCATAATCGCGTTTTTCTGGAGGGACTGTCAAGTGCTTCAGGAAAGTTACCTGGTTTAAAGGGTTAGTTCATCAAATAATTACATTTCTGTCGTTCATCATTCATCCACATATCGTTCCAAACCCTTAAAACATTCGTTTATCTTCGGAACACAAATTTATAAGTTTTTAAAAGCATTAATTAAACTAACTGTTGGAGCTCTAGCGGCTAATAAACAAACCGCAGCGTCTTGCGGAAGA
This sequence comes from Tiaroga cobitis, assembly GCA_030578255.1. Classification (NCBI taxonomy): domain Eukaryota; kingdom Metazoa; phylum Chordata; class Actinopteri; order Cypriniformes; family Leuciscidae; genus Tiaroga; species Tiaroga cobitis. Next base: position 48,147,498 of record CM060605.1, on the reverse strand, counting down.
ACATTGTAGCCGGATCTACTTCTCTCTGTTTATGTCTATGGCGAGTTACGCAGATACTCCTGAAAAGAAAACCTGTTTGACTACACCATGGACTACACACTCTTTTCTGAACACAAAGTTCAGTTCAACTGAAAGTGTTTTTCAGGCTGTGCCGTGAAGAAGAAAACATGATATATTAACCAAGGACAAACTTCAAGACAGTAAGTGCTCTCATGAAATATTTCAGTGCACTGGGACACATCATATTTGCTTTCAATGTGAAGAGAATGAGTGAAATAAAATGACTTGGCTTTTTAGATTATTACATATTTTTAACATAGATTTAACATTATTCTCTGAGAGAGTCATCTGTTAAGTGCACGTTTAATGTTGGGATTTTGATAAAAACAAAATATCCGCGATAAAAATATGAATAAAAAAATAATAAAGGACATACATTTAGTAATACGGATATTATAAATCAATTTACACTTGACTGTGTGAGTGTATGCAGTCGATCTAAACAAAACTGAAGAATAAACAAAAGAAAAAAAATATATGGTAAAAAAAATTATCACAATTATCACACACCAAAAAAGTTCTAATCCAACGTTCTTCCAGTAACAATGTTACTGTAACTATGGCAAGCCGTTTTAACATTTAATCATTTAAACCTACTAGTCTCTATTTTCATGCTACTACTCATTAGCTACTAGTGCCTTTTCTTTAGATACTGCTTATTCCTAAGGTACTAGTACCTTTTTAAAGATACTAGTACTTATTTATTAGATACTAGTACTTATTTATTAGATACTAGTACTTATTTATTAGATACTAGTACTTATTTATTAGATACTAGTACTTATTTCAATAGTGACTAGTAACTATTCTTTTGTTACTAGTAACAAATTTATTTTTTTACCATTGACTTCTATGGGATCTGTCATTCAGATATCAACTATTAAGTTCTGACTAGTATGTATTCCAATTCTGACTAGTACATACTAGTAGTTATTCATTAGATACTAGTACCTATTACTAGATGCTAGTACCTATTAAATAGATACTAGTACTTATGTCTTGTGGAAGAACATTGTAGCCGGTACTACATTGTACTACTTCTCTCTGTTTATGTCTATGGCGAGTCGCAGGTACTGTGCTACTCCGCAGCGGTTTAAAATAGTCTGAATATAAACGCTTATTATAGGCGTACCGTAGTGATTCAGGATAAGACAAAAACACCGGCTGGAAGATGGATTTATGATGTACTCGCTCATTGTATACATTTTATGAATTTTCAACAAATAAAGTTACATGTTAGGTGTACCTCCATTAACAGTCTACACAACTAAAGTGAAAGTAAGTTAGATCTCACCTGTCGACATTTTAAGCAGGTAAAATACCAATACGACACAGAGAAACAGAGCATTAAAGTGTTTAATAGAAACGTTCACGCAGGAATTTCCTTTCAAATCTTTATGATGTTAAAGCAGGAGGATTTGAGATCCTGTATCTTGTAAAAGTTTGATCAAGGTGAGTGTACATGTGTGACTTCCTCATATTAATATGAATCTCTGGAGGACATTTTAAGTGATTATTTTATATAAGGGTTTCTTTCACGTCAGTGTTTCTTTTGTTGATGTCTGTGATTCTTCAGGAGTTTAACAGCATGTGTGTGAACATGAGTTAACACAGTCACATGATCCTTTTTCTCACACACTCCAGATATGTTCAGTTAAATTATGACGGTTGTTTAATTCATTTAATTTAGTGTCTGGTTGTTGTTGTTTCTTCATTCAGAGTCAGTGGAGGACATCAAACTAATCATGGCTGATTCACAAGCATCCAGAGATGAAGATTTTCCTCCAGGACGCAGGTACTTTCAACAAACACTGTTAAATATTGTCTTACATCACAGAAAAAAGATCAGAACACACACACACACACACAAACAGATCAAATAAACATTTACAGAAACACAGTAATCTAAAGGATTACACTGAATCTGTTCTCTGTTCCAGTTCAGTCCAGCAGAAGAGCTCAAACCCAGAGTCCAGCTGTGTGTCTGTGAAGAGTAACCGCTCTATGGATGAGCCAAAAGAGTTTAAGAGTGGAAACACACAGCCTGATCTCAGGTAAATGGGTGAGCGGGGCACAACCTAACGCAGGGCTAGTTGTAACACACTTGTTTTAAATACTTTCACACATGCTTGCACTGTTTAGGGAGCGAAGGTTTCAGTGCCCTGGAAGGATTCTGCGATTGAGACGCCCTTAAACTGTCCGACACTGATCAGTGCCCTGACTACTGAACTAGGAGCTGATTGAGACGCAGCCTTAGTGTATTTACTAGTTGCCATAGCAACACTATTTAGAGGAAAAATGTGCCAAAAAAAAAAAAATCTTTAGAAGATATCGCTGACCATTTATTTAATTATATTGCTAAAGTAAATTTCTTACCGAAGTTGATTTTCCATTTCAGTTTTTAGTGTTTATATACAATTAGACAAATTTATCTCCAATCTGTTATTGATCAGATTACATCTAGCCAGCAGAAGACACTCTCCGGGTGTAAATACAGTTGCACAGGCGTAGAAACACTGCGTTACAATGAGCCTGTTGCGTTGTGTAAGTATCACACTGACACTTTCATAACTTATCGTAACTTTTACTTATTCTCACTGTCCTTTAGACCCAAGTAAACGTCGCATACATTCGTCAGGCATAACAGAATGCTTCTAGCACAACCAAACTCTATGCATCACTGAACACTAACTCAATGCATTATTAAACCCCACTTAAGAGAACACAACAGAGCCCATATTAGAACAATGCTATTCTATGATGTTAAGTAACAACATTAATAACTTTTATGAACTCTATTGAGAAACCATAAGAAAGAGGAGAATAAAGACTGAGAGTCAATGTTCAGAAAGTATTGATTATTATTATGTTTTGAACTATGCTGTGTACAGTTTGTTTGTTGTCAAACTCAAAAATGTCTTTATTTTTAATTAATTTAAAAAATGGCATTATGTATATGAAAAAGTTAATATTTGTATTTTATTGACCAAATATTTTAGTTTCTCTTATATATTTTCTATTAGATCAGATAACATTTTAATCTGTCATATGTTCATTTTACTTCCATTCTTTCAGCGTAAATTAAGAAAAAAGTATACACTGTAAACGAAACCACATAATTGTATCCGTGTGTGAAATCAACGTGGGAAAAATAATGATCTGAACCCCAAGTGGATTTACACAAACTGAGAAAGTCAAAAAGTGTTAGGTCGTGCCCTGTTCTGTAATTCTATCGTTGCTTTCAATTTGTTTGTTTTGAATTACTAATTCTTAATATTACAGGGTTTTTTTTTCTCAGTTGCTTAATTTTTTTAAATAATGCTTAACATTTGCAAACCAGTAAGTATTTCTCAAAATAATTGTAATCAAAGTTTGAAACACAGTGGAAAACAGTTACAGACGTTAATGGAAAAGTGTCACAACACTGTAATGTTTCCTGAGACAGAAGATTCCCGTAAAAGTGCACAACATTTATAAGTCTGTATGCTTTTTATTTTACTTAGTTTTGAAACCAGTTCAGTCCAGCAGAAGAGCTCAAACCCAGAGTCCAGCTGTGAGTCTGTGAAGAGTAACCGCTCTATGGAGATAACAGCAGAGTTTAAGAGTGGAGACAAACGGCCTAATCTCAGGTATATCATTTCTTTGTTATGCTTATAGTATTATTATTTTTTATGAAATTATTATTAATATGCAACAGTTTAATGATCTGGATTTGAACCAAACAATTATCAATTCTATCCTGTAAGTTTCAGTCTATTAATGATCATCATTGTGCTCTTGTGTAAAGCTCTATGTATTGTATTGTTCATACATTCACACACTGTAAAAGCTGTTGGTCTGTTACTCAGTTAATGACACAATTACATCAATATCAGTGTGTCTGATTCTTTACCCTCTTCATTCTGATTTAAGGTCAAATCTTCAATCCAGACCAGTTAAAAACAAAACTGTGTTCATGCCTGTGATTCAACCACAAGACTTTAATGAAAGCATGTGTCCTGGTTTCAGGTAAAATACAGGACTTTTGCTGTTGTTGTTTAATTTTAGGTGCTGCAATTCACATCACACTTCACACTTCACACATGATTAATAATTTAAACATTTCAGAAAACTAATGATGTTCTGTGTCCCATAATACAGCAAACAAATAATACACTTTGTAATGTATGGTTATTTACTTCTCTGACTTGTGTAATAATGTGGTATTTTAATCTTACAGCCATGACTCTAAACCTGCTGAAGTCCGCAACACATTGAGATCAAATCTGAGACAGAAGTTTGAGTGTGTGTGTGAGGGAATATCAAAGCAGGGAAACCCAACACTCCTGAATGAGATCTACACAGAGCTCTACATCACAGAGAGTGGAAGTGGAGAGATCAATAATGAGCATGAGGTGAGACAGGTTGAGACACAGTCCAGGAGAGCAGAAACTGAGGACACACCGATCAAATGCAGTGACATCTTTAGACCTTTACCTGGACAAGACAAACCCATCAGAACTGTGCTGACAAAGGGAGTCGCTGGCATTGGAAAAACAGTCTCTGTGCAGAAGTTCATCCTGGACTGGGCTGAAGGGAAAGAGAATCAGGACGTCCAGCTCATATTCCCACTCGCTTTCAGAGAGCTCAACTTGATGAAGGACAAAACACTCAGTCTTTCAGATCTTCTTCATCTCTTTTTCCCTGAAACCAGAGAAATGGCCATATTCAGTGATGAGTATAAAGTGCTGTTCATCTTTGATGGTCTGGATGAGTGTCGCCTGTGTCTGGATTTTCAGAGCGATGTGAGGTTGTGTGATGTGACTGAATCCGCCTCAGTGGACGAGCTGCTGACGAACCTCATTGTGGGGAATCTGCTTCCCTCGTCTCTCATCTGGATCACCTCCAGACCAGCAGCAGCGGATCTCGTCCCCTCTGAGTGTGTCCATCGAGTGACAGAGGTACGAGGCTTCAGTGACACACAGAAGCAGGAATACTTCAGGAAGAGAATCAGTGATCAGAGTCTGGCCCACAGGATCATCTCACACCTGAAGTCCTCAAGGAGCCTCTTTATTATGTGCCACATCCCAGTGTTCTGCTGGATCTCAGCCACTGTTCTAGAGGAGATGTGCAGTGAAGCAGAGAGAGGAGAGATTCCCAAGACTCTCACTCAGATGTACACACACTTCCTGCTCATTCAGAACAACATCCAACATGAGAAGGACTATGAGGAGAAAGTGAAAGATGAAGACATGATTGTCAAACTGGGGGAACTGGCGTATCGGCAGCTTGTGAAAGGCCATCTGATCTTCTATGAGGAAGACCTGAACGAGTGTGGTATTGATGTGGCAGAAGCATCAGTTTACTCAGGATTGTGCACTCAGATCTTCAGAGAGGAGTTGGGCTTGTGTCAGGGGAAAGTCTTCTGCTTTGTTCACCTGAGCATTCAGGAACATCTAGCAGCTCTATATGTGCATCTCTCCTTTATCAACAATAACATCAATGTGTTTGACCAGACTACCAAACCAACTAATGGAGGCAAAGTGTCCCTATCTGATCTCCATCAGAGAGCTGTGGATGAGGCTTTACACAGTAAAAATGGGCATCTGGACCTTTTCCTTCGTTTCCTTCTGGGTCTGTCAGTGAAGTCTAATGAGAGTCTCTTACAAGAACTAAAGACACAGACAGCAAACAGCTCTCACAACAATGAGGAAACAGTTGACTATATTAAAGAGAAGATCAGTGAGAATCCCTCTCCAGAAAAATACATCAATCTGTTTCACTGTCTGAATGAACTGGGTGATCTTTCTCTAGAGAACGAAGCTGAACCTCATATGAGCCGTAGAGGATTACGTGATGTGAAACTCTCCTCGTCTCAGTGGTCAGCTTTAGTGTTTGTGTTGTTGTCCTCAGAGAAGACACTGCAGAGGTTTAACCTGAGGGACTTAATTGGACCCAGAAATGATCGGTAAGTAACACTGAGTGCAATCATTACAGTCTAAAACATTATGAACAAAGAGAAACTCAGAGATCAGAGGTGTTTAAATCACGGGGCTCAGACTGATTTCTGGGATATTGGACATAATTTGCGGGTGTTTCTCAAACCGTGGCTGTGTCCTAGTAAAGCTACATATCTCGACTGCCACGTCATCAAGCGCCTCTGAAGGCCGTCTCAGTTTGAAGGATCTTTTGAAGACAGATGTAATTTTGTGTCTTTAATTGAGATCATTTTGAAGGACGCATCAAGTGTGTCCTTCGTGTTCTTCAATCTCCCACAATCCTTTGCACACATTCCGATTCATGTAAAAGAACTGATGGAAAACGAGTCGGCACTGAGTTTATCTGAGTTCATTATGAAATGTAAGACACAGATAATGTATTCGGAGATGAAGGCATACATGTTATCTTATGTTTCTGTGTAAATTAATCCCTGAACACTAAACTGACAATAATCTGAGACACTGGGAGACAGAGACTGCTGTCATTCACTGTATTGCAGTTATAAAAAAGCCTAGTTAATATAAGATGAAGGCATCCATGTTATCTTATGTTTGACTTCAGGTTTTGCCTTGGTTTATGTAGGCCAAACCCCGCCCCTTTTTGGGCCACACCATTTTCAGGTACATATAACATTAAAAACACATACAAATACTTAATCTATTTCATAATCAATAATAATCCATTCACAATTACACATATATATTAATAATAAACACATAATAGACTTAACACATAATCTTTGCACAGTGGCGGTTTTAGGCCCGGGGCGGCATTTCTTCATGTCACATGGGGGCGGCACGAGCAGTTAAAAAAAAATCCTCTGTGCCGCGAAGGTTTTCCTATTTTTTATCATTTCGATTCAATTATTGGCAATGGCGCCTCTCTTGCTGAGAAGGTGCCGTGCACAGAAGCGATGTCAAGGGGGTCTCCTGACGTATTGCGTCTTTTGCGCGCTTGAGGTCGTTATTTCAAATAGGCGCACGGGAAGCGCGCTCATAAACCTTTCAGTATGGGAGTGCACGTGCACCCAACCACGTTTTCTCTTCTCCGTAAATAAATCTTTTAGCAGAGCTACAGCAAGCATTTTTCTGTGGTGGAAAAACATTAGCTCCTAAAAAAAAACGTTGTTGTGGAGAGCGCAGCGCATGGATGTATAGCAACGACAGCCATGGGAAAATCGGTCCGAATTTTACTATTACTAATAAAAGATAAGCTACTGTGCATTATAAATGTCAGGAATGTATCTTTATTGACTCATTCTTTTTATAGAGATGATTTAAATGCTGAAATATGAGGTTTATCTTTTTATAAAACCTTTTTTGTGTTAACCTAACCCTGGGTGTAATTCAAAGTAGAACCGCCACTGTCTTTGCATTTAAATACACACGAACGACTATTCACACTAGACAATGGTTTCGTCAGCTTCCGGTTGCGATGCTCCGGCGCGACTCGGCCATGTCGTCATCAGCGGCTGCCGCTCGATCGTTCGGTTTGGCCGGCGCAACTTTCGGCTGGAAGACTACGCCCCCCCCACCCCACATCACAATTAGCTTACTCCTCATTTCAAAAACATCTTGTTTAACACTAAATACTTATTGATTCATAAAAATATACGCATTTGACAGGACAAAATCTGAAATGTCAAAATAGTGTTGTAGTGTAAATGTAGACTAATAGACCTTGACAAGCGACATTGACAAGAAAAAGAGAAAATAAATCTGTGTTGCTGAATACGAGACTTCTACAGTTATAGACACTAAAACGACTTTTCCACACGTCCTTTATAAAGCAGTGTTTCATTAAAAAAATATTTGAGGGTATTTATGAAGGTATACTGTATTATTTACTTATGATATGAATTATTATTATTGTTAGCATTATTAATTAACTTGTTTATTTTTTATTTTCTATTAGTGTCCCACAAAACACTGGAGATGAAGTTCTTCAGAAGCTGATGCCTGTGGTTACAGCAACTAGATACGCTTGGTAAGTAACACTGAGAACAAGCATCACTGCTAAAACATTATAACAGTTCTTACTTAAACATTATAAATTAATGGTTTAACAAAAAATATGAGTGTCACACTTAAAGCTGCAGTAGGGAGTCTTGAGAAAACGTTGACTTAGCCTGAAAATTTGAACAAGTACAACTTCCAGGTCCCCCCCCCCCCCCCTTGCTCTCTGCTGCGCTACAGCCCTCCCTCCACAGCTCGTCCTCCACAGCGGAGCCTGTCGTGAACGCGCAGGCTAGTAAACAGGCCCACCGATAACAGCGGATAAAAAGTTATATGGCACATTCACTAATAGGGACTAAACGTCAATAATATGCTTTACATTGACTATGGCCTGCCCATACTTTGACTACAAACTTGGTCCTCAAATCATTATGTATTTTCCAATAGCCTACATGTAACTTTATAACGTTGCACTCTTTCTATAAGTTATAAATACCTAGTAAGATAACGTTAATATAACGGTAACTAACGTTACAGTATGTAAGTAATTATTCTAGCGATATATAATGCTAGATAAGGTGTGCTAGTACATTATTTCAGCAACATGACAAGCCAGTGAATTAGCAGGTTTCAATTGTTGCTTAGCAGAGTGCGTGACATTTTACCTACATGTTATGCGGCTAGAGTTTTGACACCGAGTCAATGGGCTCTGTGTAATTCTTTCTTTTTCGGTTGTTTATCGTCATCAGTCTTTTTCCTTTTACCTCTTTGTTTTATGAGCAGGTGTCACTGGAGAATTGGCAGTTTAGGTTGTTTCTCCGTCATAAGCACAGCTGCAGCACGCCGGCAATCTTGAGTTTGAACGACGGCTCGCGCTCCGACGCTAACGCTGTGCAAGAGAGGGGTGTGATCAGCGCGTACACGAGCGTGATTGACACTGCTAAGACAGTCCTCTCGGCTCTGATTGGTTGTTTCTGACCAGGAGCGTGTATTTCTTGCAAATGGCAATAGGACCACTAGGAGGAGCCAGAGGAGCTTGATTTTTACACAGATTATCTGTCTCATATTCTACTGGTAGGACATAATGACAGTTTTAGCAAATACATGTTTTCAAAAGTTACCTACAGCAGCTTTAACCCTCTGGGGTCTGAGGTGTTTTCTGGGTCCTGGAGGTGTTCTGACATGCTCTGACATTTGTGTTTATTTCTGATACTTGTGACATTTTCATGGCTAAAGTCTGATTACACTGTATTCAGCACAAACTCTGCTACAATAATATGTCAGCCGCATGTATGTAAAAGTTTGTAGTTGTAAGATAGTGACGTTTATGCGTGGTTTGGGGAAAAAAAAATTTGTCACTGAAATAAGGTCATGAAACCCATACTAATTATTTCTTCACAAGACTTTTGAAAATTGTATCACGTTGCCTAGAATATTTGCTCCAAAACTATGTGAAAATCATCCTGACTACTCATTCAGATAAAACATTATAATGATTTACAATTTGAAAGACATGTTTTGTGTAAGAAAGCTTTATGCGAGGAGGCGTTAACCACCCATTAATATATAGTGTGTCACACCTGAGAAAGACAAAGACCCTCCCCTAATGGCCCTATACGGTGCTATCAGGCCATATCATTATGAAGAGCCTTGCAGAAAGAATGAGGAGAGACTTAAAAAAGAATGGCTAGTTGATTGTTTGGATTTATTTACAACACAACATAATCCAAAGATACTAGGGCTGGGCAAGTTAACGCGTTATTATCGAATTAACGCATTTATTAATTAATGCCGACAATTTTTTTATCGCACGTTAACGCAGTTTTTATTTTATTTTGAAAGTCCGTTTGAAACTCACTGGCTCTGAATACACATAGGCCTACAGTCAAACCATGGATCACAGGAGGGGTGGGATGTTGGTCAGCCAGCAAATAACCTTCCCTTTGAGAGGCTTTGGCAGGTTCTCTCAGGCTTTGGCAGGTTCTCTCAGGCTTTGGCAGGTTCTCTCAGGCTTTGGCAGGTTCTCTCAGGCTTTGGCAGGTTCTCTCAGGTGAACAGAAAGGGAGACAGCGCTCCGCGAGTGAATGACAGGCGCTCTATGGATAGTAACCATGGCAACGGCTTCAGTGCGCTACGCAGCTGTAGCCTTTTTAACTTAAATTAAAATTATACATAACTTTACCTGATAGGCCTGCGTTTAGTTTAGTGGAGATGCGCTGCCATGTGAATTCCCTTCTTTTGATGACCTCCTGATAACTATTTAGATTGTGGAAACTCACAAACAGCGAGACGAGGATCAGTCTCTCTTCCAGCAACGGGAGGGCGCATCGAGATAAAAACATCTCAACTTTTCAGAATGCCACAAGCATAGGTCACGTGACAAGAACGGTTTGCTGTAACTGAGAGCGCAGCTGATGGTTGCTTCGCAACGACAGACGCCTGCAGAGCGCAACCGCCCTAGCGCTTTGGAAAAAGGAGAACGCGGCGCGCCTGTTATTATGCCTGTTATAAGTAATTGAAACTTCAAAACTTTATTGTCCAAGGCCAGAAAATAAACAGTGACATAATCGATTATGGCACTTTGCCGCATCGATGCTGAATCGTACATTTCCCGCATTGCGATGCATCACCGAATCGATTATTGTTGACACCACTACTATCAGAGAAGTAACGTTGGTCGACTTATATCTGTAGCAGTGGTCATGACCTCTGACTACATAGACTGTTTCTGCTGCTCCCTGATAAAAGATACCTGTTGATACCTGTTCAGAAAAAAAACAAGAAAACTGTTTTAACAAGCGAGATAAAAGGTAATGCACTGGCAGTGGCATAGCTTTGTTTTAATATTTGATTTGATTACATTAATGTTTAAGTTGAGATTTACAATAAATATTTTATTGCTACTGTGTAAAGGGAATACTGCTGGTATAAAGCACCTTATTTGTTTAAAGTTTTGGCAAACCACATGTTATTACACTTTTGTGTATATAGCAGTACATTTAAATAAAAAGTGCGCAATACACTACTTTAGAATTCATTATTCACTCTTGCGCGTAACAATGCGATTAATCGCAATAAATTCATGCGATTAATCGCGATTAAAATTTTTAATCGTTGCCCAGCACTAAAAGATACACAACAAATGACAAAAAAACACATTATTGAACAGAGACCGATCTAAAGAAAGAGACTTGAACAGTCACACACCTGTGTGCCATTGGAACATAGTTCATACCTGTCATTTCCAAGGTGTTTGATTTTTCACTTTACCATGTTCATGTACAGAGACTCATGTGAATGTTGAAGTCAGCAGGACTCATCAGTGGAGCATCTGGTCCCTATATAAAAAAAATATATTAAAAAAAACACCAGCTGTGAACATGCTGATTTCCAGAGAAAATGGGGCTGCACGATTTATTTGAGATATTTCTGGTTAAAATTGCTTTTTAAAATGTACAAAATGCACACACATACATACATATCTCATTTCATAACATCATAACGAATTGAAACATTTGGAGTAAAAACATAAAGCTTAATGTTTGTCGCGTTTTGCTTTCAAACTGACTCAAACTTACGGCACGTGCAGAGAACATTTACTGAAGCGATCGAGCCGCTCCAAACTATTAAACATTATTGTTACCGTATTATACATCTGGGGTTTGAGCAAACACAGTATTTAACAGTAAACACGGGTCTAAACATTATAATATTAACCATGTTAGAGTAAACACTCGCGAGCCTATTTTTATCATGCTGTTTTATTATCGAACATAAAAATATCCTTGTGTGGTACATGTATATACATTTAGCATTGAAAGGTTGCCTACCAGTCTAGTTCACATTTCAACATGTTTCTGTCTACATATAGATACACATACATGTACGACATTAGGCTTTTTACTTCAATTTCATTTCATAACGTACATTTTAGTCTGGCACCAGTTTAACATGTCTTACCTTAAAAATCTTCTCATCTTCAAATCGCGTTCTTCTAATTCTTCTGAGGTAAATTCAAGTGAAACAACACAGCACAAACACATCCAAACTTGATGAAAAGCAGAGAGGAGTAAGTTACTGAAGTCTAGTCTCCGATTCTTTGTTTTGAGGTGATGAGGGCGTTAACAGTTTTGCGTTCCTCCACGTGGATCATTTAAGTCATCTTCATTTATATAGCGCTTTTAACAATGGATTGTTTCAAAGCAGCTTTACAGAGATAAACATATAATTTAAGGCAACATAGATTGTTTTGGCTTTATAGCGGTTCTTGAATAATGTTATTTCCAACTAAAGTTAGTTTTGATTGATTCACCTCCGTCGAAATTATCATTTGTTATTAAATTAGGGGCCGCTAAGACGACGCCGTTCTCTCTAAACAGACTTTAAACGTGAACCTGTGATTAACGCTGACGGCGTTCACATGGACATGTAAAGACTCAAGGGCGGATCTAATCCGTGGGGAATTTGCATATCATAATTAATAATTGGTAATTAATAATTATTCATACAGGTTTGGATTAGATCAGTCTTACATGTTAATAAATCTCCCGATAAGGGAGGATCTGTCATTTTACCTGCATGCATGCATGTGAATCCTTGAAATTAACCACAAGTTGATTGCAATTAATTACACGGACCACGTTTCACAAAACAGGTAAAATGAATTAGCTCAATTGTCAGAATGATATTTGTGGTTGATCCCCAATATCATCCTACTTTATAGGATTTCAGGAAACGCAATTCTGTGGCCACAAGAATGGGGTTTCCTGCCCTATAAGCAAATACTCTTTAAGGTATATTTAATTTTAGTAAGCTTGTAGCATAAAATCTGCACTTAAGAGACTTGAAACTGAGCAAAGACAGTGAATCAATCAAAATGAATATAATGGGTTTAATAAAGGCATGTCTACTTATATATTTACTACGGTACAGTAATATATATATATTTACAAACAAAAACGACATAAACAACACAATAAGACATCAATGAACGAGAAAGTGTGTGAGATAGAGGTATGGATAAATTACACGCTTGAGAGCGAGTAAGAGAGAGAGAGAGAGAGAGGGTTACGTTCACCTAGACAGTCAACTTTCCTGAAACAACACGAAAACACATTCTTAATGCTCTGAAAACAGGGTAACCCAAATTTACTTGCATGTGGAAGGGTTTTCTCATGTGTTGTTGCGTTCCTTGAGCGGCCTGCATGGTCTAGCCGCGTTTTGGACGGCAGATCTTTTGTTCTCCGTGCGAGTGCGGCCCGCATGCGTTTTTGCACGGCCCGTCCCGGCGCGTGCATGGTTGGCCGCTTGCGCGTGGCCCCTTTGTTCCATGGGGGATCACGTGGCGTTCGTTGGCATTCGGCGCGAGTGTTTGAAAGGCTTAAAGTCTTTGAGGTGACGTTACCCGAGGAAATAGTTCGGCAAAGTCCATTCCCTTTCCTGGGAGACAAACTCGGGAGTAAGTTAAAGAAGAGACGAACTCTAGACGAACAAAAGAAAAGATCCATGGTGGGATCAGATCTCCATGAGGAGATCGCTAGCATCACATGTTTCTCTGAGGAGGTCAGACTGCAAGAGAGAGTTGGGCGGAGCCGCGCTCCTACATTTATCACCTCGGAGAAATCCATCCCCTTCCTGTTCACTGGGCCAATCGGGGAATGGATGTTGCACGCGGGAACCCTGGGTTTATTGTCCTTTGTTTGGGAGAACGTGCCCCTCGTGGTACAGGGGTGTGTTCAAGGAGGGTGTATAGTTTAACAGTTTGAATCTTCAATGGCGGTAAAACCTATTAAAAATACACTTTACTTTATATCTCTGTGCATATTCAGATAGCCCGTTCCATGAGCATTTTAGAGGTGTCAAACACATCAAATGAAAGTCAAAGGAAAAATACAGAGGTATTTAATATGCATAAAGAAGGTATTTCTAATGTCTATTTATGCCGTGGCCAAACAAAGATATTTCACTGTGACATGGGAAAAAAACACATACATTTAACAAAATATATTTAATGGTTTTTATGTCTTTACCCAACAGAAATGTCCGTCTCTTTGTTCAGAGACATTCTGCGACATTCCGATGGGTTATAAAGTCTCTAACAGGAGCTTTCCTCGTGTGTTGGGGGAGGGAGGGGCTTGTGTGTGTGTGTTTGTGTGTGTTTGTGTGTGTTTTTCAAGTTCCAGGCCTTTTGGGGCTAAAGGCTTTGGGATTTTAGCACGGAGGTATTTAGTTATTCAGATTCACCCTTTTAGCAGTCCTTACAGTCCCCCTTTTTGTCTGATGAAGTCCCTGTGTGGACTTAATCGGACAACAATCATCACAATGGACGGATGGCAGGTGAATCATGACTCATGCAGCAGGTGGTTATTAGGGCTGAGGATTCAGCTCTATGAGGTTCGAAGCTGCCTCTGGCCTGGTCTCTGACTTGGCACCCCCTTTTTGCGGGTTTCGTCCGAAACCTTTCGTGAGCTTGGCTGAAGATGTTGGTATCTCGTTGAGTCTCCTGTATAGGATGAAGGTCAAGCCCAGTGTCAGGGTGTGTCTGATAGAGTTACCCAGCGTAGGATCGGCCGCAGTCCAGGATTGGACAGCAGGTGAGGCATTTTAAGGCGGGCAGTTGAGACAACGCTTGGAGGGCTGTGTCGATAGGATAAATGTCAATTCGCTGGGACCACCCCCCTTTCGCAAACCACAACTCCCGTTCTGGAGTTAGGGTGAAAGTGTGGTTCCTGGAGAAGGATGGGATTTCCAGTTTAATTTGTACTCTTTGCATGGAAGATGGTACCATGCCAGGTCGTCAAGGTGAAGGATGGCACTTTTCGGTGCTTGGATTCACAGGCTCTAGTGGAGCGAGGTGACACAGGTGTCAGTGTCATTCTGGTCGTAAGTGAGTGCAGCTGTGCGCACAGGAGTGTTAGCGAGCCGCCTGTCACTTACACTCTCTGCTTGGGTCTTGATGCCTTGAGTGCGTGGCTTGGCTTCGGCAGGGCAGCGGGTGTCGCTGATCTGCAGCCCGCAGATTCCGTCAGTGTTGTCTCTGAGGAAAGGCTTGTTAGGGCAGAGATAGTGACTTTCTTTGGTCAATGTGCACACGTACGGGTTCGGAGCTTAGGACGGCTTTGTGTTGCTGTCGTTGCAGTCAACCCCGTCCGGCGTGTGGAGCTTGATGTGAATGTTACTTTTCAAAATCTGACCTTGACAATGTTCTTGGGCCGGTAGATTCGGCTTGACTCTATGATGGGCAAGTTCAAGAGAAAGCCCCCCCCCCCCCTTCTCTGCTTGTAGTCGACGCAGAGAGGGATGGCACTACCCAGAGAGTAGGAAAGGTGTATTTGTAAAGAGTCAGTTGGCGTGGTGATGGCGGACGCCAGCACGGTTTTCACGAGGCTTAAGGGTATCAGGTGCGGTGGAATTCTACCCATGGCGAGGCTGTCGATGGAGGAGTTCACCCCCGCAGCAGGTTTGTCATCAGGGCTGTTACCAGCTGAGTTTGAGCAAAGTCATTCTGGAAGACAGTAAACAGCTGTTTCATGGAGTGAGTGTTGGAGTGCATGGGGTTCAACGCTGTGAGTGTTGAAAGTTACCACAGTTCCCTTCAGTGTCTTGTCGATGGTCTGCAGGGATGCCCTCTGTTGTGAGTGCTCTTTTATCTGTGGAATCTCAGTCTGAATTTCGGCTACATGCCGTCCCACGTTGGCGAGGTTTGCTGCATTCATGCTGGACATACAAGTGTTAAACAGAGTTCTGACGGCAGTGCGGCGGTGGTTGTGGCCACCTGGCTCCGCTAGCGTGACAGTCATTTTTTCAAGTTGCTTGAGCATGTGTTCAACCTCGGTCTCAGCGTGAGTGCGGGAGTCCTTTGTCCATCGCCACCTACCCAGCTGTATTGTGTTGTTACGCTGGGGTAGTGTGTTCTGTAGGCGTTGTGAGGATCAGGTGGCACATTCACTTTCTGAGTGCGGGTCCGGCAGAGAAGGAGTCCTGGTGCCAGACCTGGTGAGATGTCCGATTGCGGTTGCCCTCTGGTTGGCTGGAGGCGCCGCAGCAACCTGGTAAAAGTGAAAGGGAGAGAGAAAGAGAAAGGGGGAAAGATTTCAGCGAGTGTCGTCCTTGGCTGGCTAGGACAGTCTTTTTGCTTTGAGGACGCCGGTATGTCACTTGCTTCGGTGTCTTGCAAGTGTCTCTGGTGCTGCGGTGTGCAGCAAATGGTGCGTCATGGGCATACATTGGCATGACCCCCCTTTTGCACTGTGGCACCACAAGCTGTGGCGCAGTGGTGGCATCAGGTGCAGAACGCTGAATGTTGTCCTGTGCACGCAGCATGTGCTGGTTCACGTTGGTTGTCTGGGGCACCGGTTGTCGGTGGGTGCAGACGGCGTTCGTGGGTGGTTGGAGGGGTAGAGAGGTGGTTGTCTCAAAGTTCATTTGGTTAGTCACAGTCTTTGGTGAGCTGAAAGGTGCAGGGTAGCAAGTTCACATCTCCATTTGGTGCTGAGGCTGTGCCTTTATGGCTGGCTGTGAGAGTTCTTGTGACCTCTGTGACCTGCCAGTTAGGTTCTCTTGACCTGTGTGACTGGAAGGGGAGGGGTTTTTGAACTTGAGCTCAGACATTCAGTTGTTTAAGGTCTATTAAAGGCTCAAAGCGATTTAACAGAATTTGGCCAATCAGAAGTGGGTACGTGATCGGTACACTGGGTGAACGGGAGCTACCTGTTTTGAGCCAAATGTTGTTTTGGCTGTAGGATTGCACGTTCAGCTCACATGTTTGGGACTTGAGAGTTCGTTTTGATGCTCAGCTGTAGCACTGAGTCTTTCAGAGAGTTGGCTGACATTAGCGTGATGTCCGAGCTAGTGTCTAGCAGGCCTTCAAGGCTCAAATCAATGTCTCTGGTGGTGGTTAGGTAGAGTTTTCGTGCCACCCCCTTTTTGATTAGGCTTCCCAGAAGTCTTGGCGTCTGGGCTGGTGTCGTGACTGATGAGCGGTTAGGGCCGGTCTTGTGTGGGACACTGGACTGTCATGCTCAGGTTGTGCAGCTGTCAGCGGTTGTGTCTGCTTGATGCTGTCACTTGTGATGTGACAGGAAGCTCTGTGGTCTGATGCTGACGAGCAGTGTTCTGGGTGTCTCTGACGTGGCTGCACTGTTGTTGTCTGATGTGTGCTCAGACTTGTGCTTACCAGCGGCGTGATGAGAGGGGTACCGCTCTGGGCTGGCTGGGCTTGAGTCTTTTGGTGATGGTGGGGTCGGCTCACTTTGGGTCGCCGGCTGGCTTCCAGAATGTTTCAGAGCTCTTGCTCTGGTGCGTTAGATGAGCATTATCACTGTTGTGTTGCCCACTGCTGGCCTGGAACGGTTTAACTCTCAGTGAAAATGTTTGTGATGTGTGGGGTGCCCTCTAGAGGCAGCTCTGAGTCGTGCTCGGAGACAGGTTAGTTTGAGTTTTTTTTTTTTTTTTTTTTTTTTCAGTCCTTTTTGGACAAAGTCTTTGCTTAATGTGAGCTCTGGGGGCCCTGTCTTGTAGCTGTGGTAGACATGCTACGGGGACAGGCCGGGGTGCTTACGGAATAACTCACTGTGGGTTGCAGGTTTTGAAGGAACGAAGTTCTGAAATTGGCATCCTTTCCATACCTGGTGGTTTGTTGACGTCGGTGGAGTTTCAAGTCGGTCTTGCTTGATGTCCACGGCGGTGATAACCCTTGGTCTGATTCTGGATCAGGGAGTTAAGTGATCAAAGCTTATTGCAACCGCTGATAGTCCGTTTTGACAGTCTCTGTTTGACGATCTAGGAAGCTGTGCCTCTCACGACTGGACGTAATCCATATCAAGCAGAATCTGTTTCATGCAGTCAGGTTGGTTGGACAGTTTGCAAGTGACAGTCTCGTCTGCATGTCGTGGCTTTTCTGGTTAGTTTTGTTAAATCCTTTTGGAGCCATGCCGTTGTTTGCGGCAGTGGTTCCTTGGAAGGTTGAGGTCAGGTTAGGCAGGGGCTCTGTGGCATTCTGGCACACTTGTTGTGAGTGATTAATGCGTGGCCCTAAAAGTTCAGAACTACTGCTTAATAGGTTCGTTAAGCATTTAGCATAAAGCTAAGTGTCTCTTGTGTCCTTATCTTAGCTGTGACTGTTAGGCTAAGTTTTGTGTGGTTCCGATGGTATTTCCTAGAAAGGACATAGCCGAGATGAAATAAATGACGTAAGGTGGTTCCTATGACTAAATTATTTCTCTGGACTTAGAGATGGTTCGACGAAGTGAACGATAATATGGAAAAGGACAGCTTTCTTATTTAAATTCTGCTTATTGTCAATCCTCAGGACTCTAGTAGTGGGGTTGAGGGGTCACAAAACGAGTGCACTGGTTGAAATTAAGCCAAAATAACAAATAAGGGGGTCTGTTTCCTTTCTGGGCCCTATAGGAGATGGAACCACACTCGGACAAGAGAGGCAAAAACAAAAAAAAACAAAAAAATTAAATCATATAGATGACCTAATAGACCAGGGAATAGCTGCTTGCTATTATTATCAAGGTCAAAGGAATGAAATAATTAATGAGGAAAATAAAATAAAAATTAAAGCAAAATGGAATAAAATGATCAAACACAGGAATGATCTGAAGTAGAGAATAATCAGTGGCATTAGTGACTAAACTTTGGATTTGCTTTGATCAACACTTTATAGTGGGTTGTAGCGGTTGCATGTTCAAAACCACATCGTGTGTGTCCCTCCAAAGGTTTAGTCAACATGCAGATGAAAATTCCTATGGTTATACAAATTCTTCTGTAGTTAGTTACGCAGTTTACATGTAGTTAAACTTAAGTTTAATTAACAGGGGATCTGCGAAGTTAGTCTTCAACGGTTAGCAAGGAGTATTCCTAAACCAGTGAAGGTGAACTTTAGCTAATAAGAATTGCAAACACGGAAAGTGGATAATTAGAAACCCTAACTGGTGTTGAGGACAGTATTCTAGAATACTTTGCCCTGTGGAACACAGGCGGTGATTAAGGGTTCAAGTAAATGATGCTAGCTGCTAACTGTGGAAGTTATTTAGCTTAGCCTATGCTGTACGGGAGCTAGGTTAGGTTAGCTTAGCCTAAGTTAGCTTGATGCTAAGCTAGGTTAGCTTAGCCTGAGTTAGCTGGATGCTAGGCTAGATTTAGCTTAGCCACCCAGGCTGGTTTGTTTACAAAAGGGACATTACGAGTTAACACTTCCTGTGGCAAGTTGTTGTCATGGGAACCAGAGCATGTCAGAACAATTCAACAGTACTTGAAGAATGTCTGTACATTTTACATGAATCACACACGTTTTAACGGGTTAAAAGGAGGCGCCTATACTTCGTTTTCCAAGAACTTGATGTTACATTTAGTAAACTGCAGATGTGTTTTGGCATTTGCTAATTGTACTAATGGAACTTTGCTCTTTACTTTACATGACTTATTCTATTTGTTTACAAAGTAAGGAAATAGAATTGCTGCAAGTCAACGCTTGTCTAAGCGTATGTAGTTACGTCCCTTCTCGTGCATAAATGCTGATTTTCCAGCACGTGACTTGGTTTGATCGCTTAGTAGCTTTCTGCTTGTAGATGCAGCCAAAATTTAGGTGAATTACATCAATCTAGCAACAAATTTATTTTTCTTTTTTTTTCTGAGGGCCTTTACATCGTAGAAAGGGGAGCATCACCCGGGTCTACATAGATAACACTGTTCTGAGTTTTCTTTGTCAGAAACAGGTTTTAGTCATACTGCGATTTGGATTTCTTTTTAACCAAAGCGGAATGGATATCGGTACAGATTACAAGCTGCTGAGATGATACCTTTTTCACACAGACTTACGCTTTAATGCTGAAGTTACTGATACCAGTTGAGAATCTAAGGCTCTTTTACTTGAAGTAGAGATGTCAATTCCAGCTATTGTTTTATCGGCATTTAGACAAGCCAGCGATCGAAACACGTATTGCACGTTTTGTTTTAGTTGGATCGCGATGATCAAGTGCACGCCCGTGGGTTAACGGTAGTTTGGAACTCATGTGATTTTACTACACTCTGGCGTCAAGGTAACGTATACCCTATTTGGAGCTGGTGTTCTATGTAACTCTTCACTGTCACAGAACCTAATGTTTAGCGGTGCCGATTTACTCAACATCTAGAAACCGTTTGTTTCAAAAGAGTCGTGCATAGTCTGTCGGCCGTTGAGGCTTACATGTCCGTCTAAGATTCCTTTAAATCAGTAAAATTCTAATTTACAGACGCAGAGTCTTGCAACTCTTTGAGCACACTTTCATCTACTTTTAAAAGTTTTATGTCCGATGTTGATCAAGGACCTTTTAGCTGAGTCTTGCACGGTGTTCGTGCAGTGTGTCTTCTGGTTTTGCAGTTCAGGAATTTGGGGTTTTAGGAATTCTTACTGAGGGGACCTTCACGCATCGTTGAGTGGGCTTTGCGTGGGGGCAGAAGAACTATGGTGGCTGACGGGTTTTGGAGGGAAAGTTTCTTGAAACTTGTGTCCTCAGTCACAGGTTCGTTGTAAGTTCCACAGCAAACTCGTTCGGAGCCGGTGGTGGTAGCACAGGTTCTTCTAGGTCTGTGCTGCTGGGTGTCTGTGACGTGTGTTCACCGGTTGGAGACTGCAGGTGAAAAATCAATGTCCTGTAGATTGTCAGAGATGTGCGGAAGGCGGGCTTTTTCACCCCCCTTTTCAGCTCTTGTGCGTTGGTTGAAATGTGCGGACCGGTCAGGGGAAACTTGTGGTGTGTGTTTCCCCTTTTCAGGTCATGCTGCAGTCTATAAGAGTGTGGCAACTCTGTGTGATTGGTGCCAAGTTCGTGTTCGAGATCTTGTCTCTGTTGAACGGGCTTGTGGATGGTCGCACGGGCCTCTTTTGAGTTTTTCGCAGGCCGTGCGCTTTCGAGTCTCTTTCAGTTCGGTCTCTGCTCTTTGCAAGAGGCTTCACTTTGTCGGAGTTTCTCGTCGAGTTCCTCTCTGGTTCTTTTCTCTGACTACTCACTTCGGTCTGTGTCGATGAAGGTTAGCCAGGGCAGTTTGAAGTCTTTCCACTTCCTTTTGTAGCTCGGGGTCGTTGTCATCCTCGGCGTTGCAACCTTGTGCTCCAGGGCGATGCGGCTCCTTTGTGGAGGCGTGCTTGCGCGGTGAGCTGGAAAGCGAGGTTTTGACGTGTTTGGCCCAGTCTTTGTCGTGGGAGCTTTGGCTGGGTTGGTGCGACATTAGCGTGTCCACGTCTGCGTCCAGCTGCTCTTGGCTCGGGCTCTGTCACTGGCGACCTTGGGCAGGAATGGAGGTGTCATGAATCTCAGCCATGTCTCCATGTTGTCCCAGCGGGTTGTGGGACTGTAGGACCGGAACATACTGGCTTCACTGTGGGCGAGAGGAACACAACACACACAGAGAGACCAATGCAAGTTCGTCTATGTCTAACGAGCTATAATACCGGCTAGGCCGTGTATGAAAATTCTGGTTAACTGATGCAGACAGTTAAACCGTTCGGTGGGACAATTTGGGTAGGTCATCATGTGTCTGAATGAAGATTTTTTGACAGGGCGCTAGCTTAGGGGTCACCTGTTTATGCTAACGACTTGGTTGTCAAACTATTCTTCAGCTTTCCTTGGTGTCTCAGAGAGGTTCTGTCTCTAGGTGAACTGAAAGGAACAGAGCACAACAGAACAGAGCAATGGCAAGATAGCAAAGTTTGAAGTAACATGCAACCATCAAAAATGGAAAGGTCTGTAATGAAATGGCATTAATAGTACACGAGAAGTGTTAAAAGGGGAAAAGGAGGCCTAAGCCTGCAGTTTGTGGCTTTGAGAGGGAGCCAAACACTCCCATGACCGGGGAATCTCTAGATTCTGTGGCCAATATTAAGTGGATGGGTTTAATACCTTTTTCTAGTTTGCCTGGGGTGAAATGAGGTCATTCCGCTCGAAGTCAGCATCGTGGTTGGTCCTTCTGTCGCCCCAGACACTTGACAGCAGTGTCCCGGGCCTTTCGGTGCATCTGTACCTAGGTGCGCCCTCTCAAGCAACTTGACCTGGAACACAACCGGCGGTGCCGAATTGGTAATGTCGTGTTGCGGGCCGCACGAAGGGAAAGATACAGGAAAGTCCGAGACCCGTGCTCAGTCAGTGCTGGTGACGCAGATCAGACGAACCAGCCCGCCGGACCTCGAGCAGAGCTGACTGTCAAATCGCCACAGCCCGAGAGAGATTTCTACCTACAAACACAAAACGGGATGAAGAACAATTGAACCTCAACGTGAATTAAAGCTCTTTTATCTAAATCAAATTGAGTGTCTCTTTTTTTTTTTTTTAGAAAAATCAAAGGCAACGGCTTTACTAAAATTATGGTCAAAACAAAGGGAATTATGACAATGTTAATTATCAGAATAACCTAGTCTCCCTTCGGAAGAGAGTTTTAGAGCTGCAGGAAGAGCACAGGAGGAAGCAGGCTGTAGTGGCGCGTTTGGGCCACAAAGGGGTTTGGGCCACTTCCTCTTAGTGGTCAAGCTGGCTGACAGAGAACTTGATTTAAATTGCATTCAAACTGGTTTAAATACGATTCAAATCAAGCGTATTCATAGATGTTAAGTAACTTCTAGAACAGCAAGGAGACAGTTGTAATAAAATCAAATCACAATTATTAAAAATAATTTGAAAAGGGAAATATAGAAAAAGCCATAAAACAATTCCCAACGGGCAATGAGACTTAATTCAAATTAACCTTGAAATCTGTTTGTTTCAAACCAAATTTGAATAAGTGTAGGAAATTAAGGGTTGGCCTTATATTTGATGATCACGACCACAGTGAGGTGTCAGTGGTAGTAACCAACATAAGATCAACTGGGAGAAAGCCATTTCAAAACAGAGCGGTCATCAGAAACTGCTAAGACATAATTTTGAATTTTTAAATTCAAATGTGGTTTGAACCAAAATCCAAAACAAGTGCACACAGTCAAGGCAGGGAAAATCATGTTAGTAAACGAGGCTGTAAATTGCCATGCATTGAAAGTTAGAAACACGAGTTCAAAATCTCACTGGTAAACTTTGAAGTTGTGGGAAGAGAAAATTGAAGAAAAGACACTTTACCGCCAGTGTCCACACGATGGCGCTATTTCGCTCATGGAGGGCGTGGAGGCAATCTGATACTGGAAAACACTCAAGGGCGCACCCTAGCGTTTGGCAGTAGTATTGCAACCAGCCCGCTTTCGAGTGTCTCGGGGGACATGCACTGTCTCATTTAAATCTCGACGTATTTCTTTCCGGTGCTATACTTATTTTAAACACATTGGCAGGTTTTCTTCGCTGGGTTGTGCAAGGAAACAGGAATTATTCATCTGTTTTTCAACTCCAAATAACATTTATCAAATGGCATTGATTAAAAATGTTTTCAGTTTTGGATTTTTATCGGTGCTATATTTATTTAACACGTTAGCAGGTTTTCTTCGCTGCGTCGTGCAAAAGGAAACAGGAATTATTCATCTGTTTTTCAACTCCAAATAACATTTATCAAATGGCATTGATGAAAAATGTTTTCAGTTTTGGATTTTTATCGGTGCTATATTTATTTAACACGTTAGCAGGTTTTCTTCGCTGAGTCGTGCAAAAGGAAACAGGAATTATTCATCTGTTTTCAACTCCAAATAACATTTATCATTTAGCACTTTAATGATTGAAGTGTTCTGGTTTAACATTTGGTTAGCTACATCAAAGTTGAAACCAGGAGTTTTTGTTAGTCTAATGACTATAATATCAGGCCTTTTAGGTTGAATACAGGAGCATCGCTGTATTCAGATCCTCTCTCGCTCTGCTCAAAAGATTCTCGTTTTGAAAACAGGCTGATCAAAAGAAAATATATTAACATGTAAACGTCTTTACAGAGGTAATATCTCTTTTGTTACGAACTACAGTTTACATTCAATACTTTAACCGTGAATATCAGTATTACGAACTGCAATTCATTTTAGCAATTACAACGACTAAAACGTTTAGGCGAATTTAGCAGTTTGTAATGTGCTCCGCTGACATGGACTGGCTTTGTGCCTCTCCAGTCAGCCGGTGAGTTCGCATTGCGTTCACTCACCCGAGGCGCGCGTACAATATTAAATCACAATATAGACATATTGAAAACTGATTTTTGCTCAAAAAACAAGTTTAAAGTGTGCCCGCATTCTCCACCAATATGTAAAGACTCAAGGGCAGATCTAATCCGTGGGGAATTTGCATATCATAATTAATAATTGGTAATTAATAATTATTCATACAGGTTTGGATTAGATCAGTCTTACATGTTAATACATCTCCCGATAAGGGAGGATCTGTCATTTTACCTGCATGCATGCATGTGAATCCTTGAAATTAACCACAAGTTGATTGCAATTAATTACACGGACCACGTTTCACAAAACAGGTAAAATGAATTAGCTCAATTGTCAGAATGATATTTGTGGTTGATCCCCAATATCATCCTACTTTATAGGATTTCAGGAAACGCAATTCTGTGGCCACAAGAATGGGGTTTCCTGCCCTATAAGCAAATACTCTTTAAGGTATATTTAATTTTAGTAAGCTTGTAGCATAAAATCTGCACTTAAGAGACTTGAAACTGAGCAAAGACAGTGAATCAATCAAAATGAATATAATGGATTTAATAAAGGCATGTCTACTTATATATTTACTACGGTACAGTAATATATATATATTTACAAACAAAAACGACATAAACAACACAATAAGACATCAATGAACGAGAAAGTGTGTGAGATAGAGGTATGGATAAATTACACGCTTGAGAGCGAGTAAGAGAGAGAGAGAGAGAGAGGGTTACGTTCACCTAGACAGTCAACTTTCCTGAAACAACACGAAAACACATTCTTAATGCTCTGAAAACAGGGTAACCCAAATTTACTTGCATGTGGAAGGGTTTTCTCATGTGTTGTTGCGTTCCTTGAGCGGCCTGCATGGTCTAGCCGCGTTTTGGACGGCAGATCTTTTGTTCTCCGTGCGAGTGCGGCCCGCATGCGTTTTTGCACGGCCCGTGCCGGCGCGTGCATGGTTGGCCGCTTGCGCGTGGCCCCTTTGTTCCATGGGGGATCACGTGGCGTTCGTTGGCATTCGGCGCGAGTGTTTGAAAGGCTTAAAGTCTTTGAGGTGACGTTACCCGAGGAAATAGTTCGGCAAAGTCCATTCCCTTTCCTGGGAGACGAACTCGGGAGTAAGTTAAAGAAGAGACGAACTCTAGACGAACAAAAGAAAAGATCCATGGTGGGATCAGATCTCCATGAGGAGATCGCTAGCATCACATGTTTCTCTGAGGAGGTCAGACTGCAAGAGAGAGTTGGGCGGAGCCGCGCTCCTACATTTATCACCTCGGAGAAATCCATCCCCTTCCTGTTCACTGGGCCAATCGGGGAATGGATGTGGCACGCGGGAACCCTGGGTTTATTGTCCTTTGTTTGGGAGAACGTGCCCCTCGTGGTACAGGGGTGTGTTCAAGGAGGGTGTATAGTTTAACAGTTTGAATCTTCAATGGCGGTAAAACCTATTAAAAATACACTTTACTTTATATCTCTGTGCATATTCAGATAGCCCGTTCCATGAGCATTTTAGAGGTGTCAAACACATCAAATGAAAGTCAAAGGAAAAATACAGAGGTATTTAATATGCATAAAGAAGGTATTTCTAATGTCTATTTATGCCGTGGCCAAACAAAGATATTTCACTGTGACATGGGAAAAAAACACATACATTTAACAAAATATATTTAATGGTTTTTATGTCTTTACCCAACAGAAATGTCCGTCTCTTTGTTCAGAGACATTCTGCGACATTCCGATGGGTTATAAAGTCTCTAACAGGAGCTTCCCTCGTGTGTTGGGGGAGGGAGGGGCTCGTGTGTGTGTGTTTGTGTGTTTGTGTGTGTTTTTCAAGTTCCAGGCCTTTTGGGGCTAAAGGCTTTGGGATTTTAGCACGGAGGTATTTAGTTATTCAGATTCACCCTTTTAGCAGTCCTTACAGACATTAAGAATTGATTCTATAGTTATGTGCTTTTGAAAATATGTGCGCAGGTTTGTAATTCCATACAACCAAATTTTGATACAGAATTTTGTTTTATTTTATCACTTCGGGGTACGCGAACCGAAATTCACAACACTTTATCTGTAGAGTGGTAAAAGGATCCTCCATAGGGAGAGGATAGTGGACACTTCAGCACTGCATTGTCATCGGGTCCAGGCGGATCTCCTTCGTCAGATCTGGACACGGCCTGGATCCGGCAGGCTGCGGGAAAACCTCGGGATAAACAAAGACACTAATATTAGCGTAGATGCCATTCTTCTTATGATGTAACGAGTACATCAAGATTTAAGGGAAGTGTTCCCAGTTCCGGCTGACCTAATCTATGCAGCCTAACATTGAATTATAGAAGTCTATAATGTATTATGTGTATGCTAGGTCAAAGAGATGTGTTTTTAGTCTAGCTTTGAACTGACAGAGTGTGTCTGCTTCCCGGACAATGGTAGGAAGACTGTTCCAAAGTTTTGGTGCTAAATAGGAAAAGGATCTACCGCCTGCAGTCGATTTAGATATTCTAGGTATTATCAACTGGCCGGAATTTTGAGATCGCAATAGACGTGAAGGACTATAATGCGTTAAGAGCTCGCTCAAGTACTGCAGAGCTAAACCATTTAGTGCTTTGTAAGTAATCAACAATATTTTAAAATGTATACGATGTTTAATAGGGAGCCAATGCAGTGTTGACAGAACCGGGCTAATATGGTCATACTTCCTGGTTCTGGTAAGAACTCGAGCTGCGGCGTTTTGAACTAGCTGTAGTTTCTTTATTAAGCGTGCAGGGCAACCACCCAGTAGAGCATTACAATAATCTAGCCTTGAGGTCATGAACGCATGGACTAATTGTTCCGCATTTCCCAATGAGAGCATATGGCATATGGCGTATTTTAGATATATTTTTAAGATGGAAAAATGCAGTTTTACAGATACTAGACATGTGACTTTCGAAAGAAAGGTTGGTATCAAAGAGCACACCCAGGTTCCTAACCGACGACGAAGACTTGACAGAGCAGCCATCAAGTGTTAGGCAGTATTCTGGGTTATTACGTGTGGAAGTTTTTTGTCCAATAATTAGAATCTCTGTTTTTTTTCAGAATTTAGTAGTAGGAAATTACTAGTCATCCAATTTTTTTATATCAGCTATGCATTCCGTTAATTTTGTGAATTGGTAAGTTTCATTAGGTTTTTAGGAAATTACAGCTGAGTATCATCAGCATAACAGTGAAAGCTAACTCCATGTTTCCTAATGATATCTCCTAATGGTAGTGTCACAAGGTGACAAATCCAACGGAACCAATTTCCGCTAGGAGTGTGTCCCCCCCCCCCCCCCCCCCCGGGACGATTTCACTGACACACCGTGCTGGTTTGCTTGTTGTCAGTTGCCATGATAGTGGCAGCTGATTAGCTAAGCGGTACCAGGTGCGGGCGTTTGGTGTGGGGATTTGTGATTGGGAAACACGGCCTAGAGAAGCAGTTAAAAGGAAAAGGAAAAGGCATTCGGGTGTGCACACTGCACACAGAACCTAGTTCTGAAATCTTCTCCGTCAGCCTGACTGTCTCCTTGCATTTATCACATATAAATCCTATATTGCCATCGGAGAAGGCTATACTAAACATATGACATGTGACACAGGTGACAATAACAGGACAAGACATTACTCACCATGTTTGTTGACTGATTTTTACTTACCTGGGCTTTTAGGAACTCAAAAGGTGCAGACGCGCGAGAGAAAATAAATAAATAAGCGCACAGGTGGCGCGTTAACAGGCTAGCGAGTTACTAGCGTGTTGTGCTAACAATAACGGAAGTTTGCGATGTAAGGTAAGGCTTACAGCCCTGACGCAAACAGACTCACTGCAGGCAGGAAGGGCAGACAGGAGAAATCAATCAGGAAGGCAAACAGGAGCAATGTGGAGAAATCAGCCATACAAGGCGCCATCCAAGCTTGTCGGGAGCAGGTGGGGTTAGGTGTCTTGCTCATGGACACCTCGACACTTGGTCAGGTGGAACAGGGGATTGAACCACCAACCTTCCGGTTTGTCACCTTCCGGAGACATAATCTCTTAGAATTAAAGTTAAACTTGCTGATATGTTTAATTCATTGTTTAAAAAAAGACATATTGCACAAATCATAAACACAAATAAGAAAAACAATGATTTCTGTTTTGATCTGAGAGAGTGAAGAGTGTGTCATTGTTCTCTACAGGTTGAGGGATTGTGGTGTCACACATGAAGGTTGTGTTGCTCTGGCTTCAGCTCTGAGATCAAACCCCTCACACCTGAGAGCACTGGATCTGTCATTTAATAAACTAGGAGACTCAGGAGTGAAGCTGCTTTCTGCTGTACTGGAGAATCCTCTCTGTAAACTGGAGAAACTGTGGTAAGATTTTACATGACTCTCACATGAAACTGTCACTGTGAATTCAGGGCTCCAGGCTAACTGTTTTTACTATGAGTGCTGTGGCCCCTGGCTGAACATTTTAGGAGCGCAAGCAGAAAATTTAGGGGCACACCTTAAATCAGCTTGCAATGCAATTATTCAAATTTCCCCCAAAATAACTATAATACTGACAAATTCTTTAATTATAAATACACTTAACGTAAATATATTACAATGTGCAGTTTTATTTTAAGCTCACAGGGCTCTATCTATCTAGGTAAACCGAACAATGGTGTAATGATTTAGTTCGACTCCCAAGACAAGATGATGCTCACCCACTGGCCAATAGGAACGTGGCCTCGCCCATGACACAATTTTCACAGCGAAAGCAAAATCCTGACACGAGTGCAAGAAATAGACCAAAGAAAAATAGACCAAGTTTTGAGAGAAACACTTTTTTTTTTTGAGAGAAAATATTTTCACACTGATAGCAAAAAATATATATTTGAGTTTTTTTTTTTAAGTATTTTGAGAGAGATTTGTTTTTTCTTAGAAATTTATATTTTTTTATGTTCTATGAAAAAATACTTTCTCTCAAAAAAAATTTTGGTCTCAAATATTATTATTTTTTGCTATTGGTATGAGAACTTTTTCTCTCAAATATTCTTTTTTCTCTCAATCATTTATTTTCTCGCGTGTAATAAAGACACAATTCTAGCTCCATACTTCTGCTCACCAATGCTGCATTTATTTGATTAAAAATACAAAAAAACAGTAATGTTATTAAATATTATGACAATTTAAAATAACTGTTTTCTATTTTAATATTTTTAAAAATGTAACTTATTCCTGTGATCAAAGCTGAATTTCAGCATCATTACTCTTCAGTCTTCAGTGTCACATGATCCTTCAGAAATCATTACTATATGATGATTTGATACTCAAAAAACATTCATTATTATTATCAATGTTAAAAACAGTCGTGTACAAAAAAATGTTCAGGATTCTTTGACGAATAGAAAGTTACACTTTACTATATATTCACATAGAAAATAGCTGTTTTACATTGGAATAATATTTCACAATATTACTGTTATTTTTTATTTTTAATCAAATAAATGCAGCAGAAGAGACTTCTTATAAAAACCTTAAACATATTACCGATCCAAAACTCTTGACTGTAGTGTATATGCATGTATTGTGGAATCATCATTAGTCTCCATTTATGATACATAAATCCATGAAGTACAGCATATGCCAATCTAACTGGCCATAAGAAATATCTTAATATACAAGATCGTAAGCACTTACCATTATCATGGGACTCGATTACATCATTTCCAAACTGTTGTGAAAAGTCATTCAAAAAATGAGCGCGCGCACAAGAAGCAAGATGGGTGTTTATTGCGTAATTTTGTGTGTATTTGACCATTCAAACGGCAGGAAGCGGGACACACTGACAGGCGGCACAAGAAGCCATTGTGTGAGTGCCGATTTGAGTTCTAATGTGCTTTTAAACCATCAAGCACGTCCCGTTCTTTATGGTTCATTTATCCGTGCTTCTTAACCACTCTAAAGTTTCAATAACTTTAAGCAATTTGCTCAAAATGTTTACAAATACATTAAGCTTACACATGCGCAGACACATACACTAGGGCTGGGACAATGCACCTATCTCCTGATTCGATATTCTCACGATACATGGGTGCCGATATGATATGTATTGCGATTTTTAAGAATTGCGATTGTTTCTATCAAAAGCTGATTTACTCTATTTTGATCGCTAGACATCAGTGTTTATATTTGAACATTCAACTTTTTATCCCATTACTTCTATTTAAGTTGTTTCATGACAATTCTCTCTGGGTCAGCGGCAGCGCCAAAACAGATTTGAGTGTTGAGATATGATTTTATCAAAGGTTTAATAGACAGAGGAATTGGAAGAAGATCGTGTGGGTGTTTGAATGGAGATCACAGTATTTTAAAGATATACTCTCTCTCAGCATATGAGTAGCGCAAGGGCTTTTCAGCGCATTCAGTCTCACACCGCTTCCACTTGAAAGGGATATTACGACACTCATAGATAACGACAGGTTTCATCCTCTGTTGGAACAAGAGTGGTTAACTTGATGATCTTGTAGTCGTTGAAGAACTCTGGAGACATGTTGATGTGCAGCTTCGTTTGGAGAGAAGATAAGGATGTCATCGATATAGACAATCACAAATTTGTTGAGGAAATCATGGAGTACCTCATTCATGAAATCTTGAAATACCGAAGGGGCGTTGACCAGTCCATACGGCATAACAAGGTACTCGTAGTGGCCAGAGGGAGTGATGAAGGCCGTCTTCCACTCATCCCCCTCCCGTATCCGAACGAGATTATACGCACTCCTGAGGTCCAGCTTGGTGAAGATACGAGCCCCTCATAGTTGTTCGAGTGCAGAGGGTACGAGAGGGAGAGGGTATCGGAACTTTATGGTGATCTTGTTAAGGGCTCGGTAATTGATGCAAGGTCTTAGGCCCCCATCTTTTTTTGCCACGAAGAAGAAACTAGATGCTGCTGGAGAAGTTGATGGACAGATGTACCCCTGATTTAAAGCGTCTTGTAAATACTCTTCCATAACTCGTTGTTCTGGTATGGATAGCGAGTAAATGTGACCGCGAGGCACAGATTTATCAGGTTCCAAGTCAATCGCACAATCCCAAGGTCGGTGTGGAGGAAGACGAGAGGCTTTCTCAGGACTAAACACGTCTGCAAAGGAGGCATACACGGGGGGAATTACTGTAGACTGTTTTTCCCGAGGGCTCTCAATAGAAGTCACTGCGATGGGGATAGTTTTTGGCGAAGAGGGGACCGGTATTGGAAGTTTTGGGAAGCAAGTAGAAAAACAGGCAGAAGCCCAGCGCAGAATATCTCCGTTCCTCCATGAAACCTCAGGATTATTTTGGATGAGCCAGGGTCTACCAAGAATAATCGCGGAAGTGGAATTTTCTAATACCAAGGGAGTGAATGGTTCTTCATTCAAACAGCCTACTCTTAACTTGATGGGTTTTATTCTGTGTTTTACATACCCAGGATTCAAAGCTTTTCCGGTCGCTGATTTGGCTGTGTACGGGGTTGGAGTGAGAGTTTTCGGGAGTTGAAGTTGCCAGTAGAGGTCGCCCGAGATGATGTTCCCCGCTGACTCGGAGTCGATGAGGGCTGTAACTGAAATGATAACATCAGCAGAAATCAATGATACGATGGTGGATAGTGGTGCAATATTTAGGGGACTGATTTCCATCGAACTCACCAAGAGACGAGGTGGACGAACTGGGCATACACCGATGTAATGGGTGTTGTCTCCACAATACAGACAGAGATTATTGGTCATGCGTCTGGTTCTTTCGGATGGAGAAAGACGGGTTTGATCAATTTGCATTGGCTCGCTCTCACGGAGATCTGGGTTTGTAGCTGGTCTAGATGAGAAAGCATAGGATGATTGGTGGTGATCCAGATAACAATTTTGAATTCGACGAGAAACTCGGATATATGCCCGTTTACTTTTTATTGATTTTAGTTCAGCGTTTAATACCCTGAATCCCATGTTGTTGACCACAAAGTTAAAAGAGCTCAAGGTAAATCCATACTGTATTAAGTGGCTCTATTCCTTTCTGAACAACCGCACACAACAGGTGAGAGTCAACAACTCGTATTCTGAGGTTAAAATTACGAACACGGGCGCCCCGCAGGGATACGTTTGCTCTCCAATTTTATTTACATTATGTACCAATGATTGCGTAGCAAGCCAAGACAGTACTTTTTTTATCAAATTTTCTGATGACACGACAATTTTAGCCTTATTAAATAGTAAAGATAATGCTTCACATTATTTTTCTGAGGTAAACAGATTTGTAAGCTGGTGTGATGATAACTCGCTAATACTTAACGGAACTAAGACGGTCGAGATGATTTTCGATTCTAGAAGTGTAGGGGATTATAGTTCAGTAATGATACATGGTAATATCATTGCACAGGTTCCTTCATATAAGTACTTGGGAGTCTATATAGATAATTTACTATGCTGGTCTTTTCATGTCGACAATCTGTGTTCCAGGTTACAGCAGAGATTATACTTGTTTATACTAAGGCATTCGGAGTGAATCAGAGAATCATGTATTTGTTTTACCAGTCTATTTTCGAGAGCTTGATTAGATATGGCATCACTGCATGGTATGGTAACTTGTCTGTCCAATCAAAATCGAGGTTAGGACGTTTGGTGCACACCGCCTTTAGAATTATAGGGGGAGAGGAGAGATTATCACCACAAGAGATGTTTGATACTTCTATTTTAAATCATGCCAAGAAAATTGTTGGAGACGATACTCATATCCTGAATGCCTATTTTAAATTATTACCATCAGAAAGCAGGTACAGGGTCCCGATGTGCAGGTCAAATCGACTGAAAAATTCCTTTGTTCCAACTGCAATCAAAGTGTTAAATAGAGATAAAATACTGTGAATTGCCAGGGTGCCTTACATGGATCAACTTCACTTATTCTTATTTTGGTTTAATGTAAGTGATATTGTATGTATCGACTGTTGTTTCTATTCGCTTTTAATGTATGTTGTTTGACATGAGTTTGTATGTACGGACTTTGCACGTTGTCCTAGACAAATTTCCCAGTAATGGGACTAATAAAGTATAAAGTAAAGTAAAGATTGTTGAATAAATTTTTTTTAAGGCCCATGACATCATCATAGATTGCGAGTTGTAATCTGAGGACTGGATTCAATCCTTGACGGTAAGTAGTGATGAGTGCTCTTTCGTCCCATCCACCGCAGCAAGGGTTCGAAACTTCAACGCATAGTCTGTGACAGACATTTGGCCTTGGTGGAGGTGATATAATTGTTCACCCATAGATGAGTCACCTATGGGGCAACCAAAAACTTCTTTGAAGTGCGTGACGAAATTTTGAAGGGAATCGGTAACCGGTCCTGTCTGATTCCACATGGTTTCTGCCCATTGAAGTGCTCGGCCAGATAGAAGTGAAATGATGAAGGAGATTTTAGAACGCTCAGTAGGGAAATGGTAAGGTTGTACCTCGAGAGCGAGAGAGCATTGAAGGATAAATCCATTGCAATCTCCTTTCCGGCCAGAGAAGGGCGCTGGTTTCACCATAGGGCTGGAAATATACAGCGGGGAAGAAGCAACAGATGCGGAAGTGGGGATCGCTGCAGCTCCGTGCTCAGCAAACTCGACCGGGGGATTTTCTGCTGGTATGTTCCCTGGATTCATGTTGGTTTAGGTCGAACCTTCTGTCAGGATATATTTCCGGAGAACAAGGTTAGTAGTGTTCAAAATAACTTTTAATGAATCTTTAGGAGGACAGCAGGTAAGTTCAGAAGTTCAAACTGGTACTGTGAGAATACTCCTGATGAGTGTCCGTCTTTTATCTTGCAGATAAGGACAGACTTCAGAGTGTCATGAAATCAATCCAAGGAAAGCAGCACAGGAACACCAAGGAGAATGATAGATCTCAGGACGATGGGTACAGGTAAGTAACAGACGGGTATTCTGTGGAAACAGACTGAAAAGTTCGGGATCAACAGTGGTTCGAGCAGATCAACAGAGCTGGTTAGTGTGTCTTTCCTAATTCAAGGTTCGACAGGGACTGGAGGTGAGGTGTGTTCCTTTGTAGTGCTCAGTGATTGCTGGGATTGATAACAGGTGCAGGTGATTAGTATTCGGGTGAGTGTGATCTTTGTGTTGTGGATGTGAATGAGCCTGATTGATTCCTGACAAGTGGCTAACTTCTGTCAACCTCGTATATAAGCAAGGACAAAAATAAAGCAATTTAATTTGAATCAATATCAATTCTGGAATAAAAAAAATATATATATATATATTAAAATTGTGAACCAGAAAATTGCGATTAGTTATGTGAATCGATTTTTTCCCCCCAGTCCTAACACACACACACGTTCCTTAAAATGTTTACAAATACATTAAGCTCTCACAAACACACACACACTTAATCTCACTCACACACACACACCGTTGTGTTTCCATGTTTTATGGGGATTTTCCATAGAAATAATGATTTTTATACTATACAAACTGTATATTGAATCCCCTAATCCTAACTGATGTAATTTAACAACATGAACTAATGAGTATTTGTATATATTTCATATTTACATTATTTTGTTATTTATTGTTTAAGTGTTATGTTTATCTCTGGATATAGGCTTAATGTGTGTCATTCTCTACAGGTTGGATGATTGTGGTGTCACAGATGAAGGTTGTGCTGCTCTGGCTCCAGCTCTGAGATCAAACCCCTCACACCTGAGATATCTGCATTTGTCTGGGAATAAACTAGGAGACTCAGGAGTGAAGCTGCTCTCAGCTGGACTGGAGAATCCTCACTGTAAACTGGAGACACTGAGGTAAGATCATCTCTACCATAAGGATTTGGAGTGAATAAGGATTAATATGTAGATAGTGTATACAATATATCTTTGGCATAAGACCGTGTCCAAACCAGACTCGATGCGATAAGATTCCAGCGACAAATCATTTGTCTTTCCACACTAGACGCGACGCGACAAAATCAATCAAAACCCACAGCCAATCAGAACAGCTTGTGGGCGGAGTCTCGCGACGAGTGCACAGAACCAGAGAGTAATCTTGACGGCAATTGCAAGAACTTGGATAAGTAGCTACATAATCAAATTCATAAATATTACACCATTTAATGCCTAGTTCACACTACACAACTTTAAACGTCGGCAGATCGTGTGCTGTTCAGACTACATGACTTGATCTGGAGTCTTGAAGTCATTGTGCTGTTCACACTACGCGACACTACGTGACTGATCTGCAACAGGAGGTTACACACTACACGAGCTGACAACAACTCTGTCACTCAACGAAATTCTTTGCCTGTTTCAAAGTGCCTTGGACAATGTGACCACAACAATCCAGCAATATGAATCAGGTACCATTAGGTCTAGATGCACATGTCTTTTATTTTTAACATTTCACTTTTATTGAACCTATATTTAGGTTACCATTACAGATTACAATAGAGATGCAATAAAAGACTATGACATTTTCATCCTCACCTAATATAAAATCTGAATTGCAAAGACCACATCACCATTACAAAAACAATCCTGCAAATTATAGCCTAATGCAAATGAATATAATAGCTACACCTTGACTAAAAATGTCACTGTAGCCTACATTTTATGAAAATAAACGTAAGTACAACAATTATGCTGAAATGTATAAAGTAATAGTTATGTTCATTGAAATATTAATACATACAATACTGTGTTATTACAACTCAACTTCAATCTATCTCTCATCGTGCAAATGAATTACGTATGTTTGACGTTAGCTCACCTGGCTGTTGAAGAGCATTAGCGACTTCTGTCCACCTCTTCTCTTTCTCAGCTCGGTTGTGGTACATGTCGTCTGAAACATCATAGAGGCAGTTATGCTCCTGCCAGAGTTCTATTAAATTTTGCTCCATTTCTTGGTTCCATTTCCTTGAAGTCATTGCTGGTGCTGCTGCTATTTTTCTTTCGGTGTATGCCTCAGCGTATGCCTTGCTTTCTCATTGGTTGTAGCTCGCCACGACACGTGACACCACACGCTACCGAGTCGCACGACAGCTCCAGATATTTGGCATGCTAGATATTTGTCCGGCGTCGGCGACGCGTTGGCGATGTATCAGCGAGCGTTTTTGATGCGTCGTTTAACGTTTCACACATAAAGATTGGCGTGCGCGATCACCCACAGATTTGCGCACGATTACAGCCCGATCTGTCGGCGAGCTCGTTAACTTGCAAATCGGGCTTAAATCGGGCTTTAAATCCTGTAGTGTGAACTAGGCTTAAGGGACCGTTCGGTATTTATGGTAAGGGCCACCGGAGGAAAATAGGGGAGGGTCATGTCTTTTTATTCTTTGTTGAGGGGAGAGTCACCCAACTTTTTTTAGTCTGTAGGGGAGGTTCACCCAACTTTTGTATTCATCAAAACAGCTAAATTTCAAAGTGGCTTGTTTGGTGCGTAGTTTTTCCATGTAGCTCCATGTAGCTCTCTCGGTCTCGGCCCCCATCGCTATCAGATGAGTCTGACCCAACAAAAATCCAGTTTGGCGCTGTTTGACAGTGCGCACGCGCTTCAGGACGCGCTCAGAAAAAGTGCATTAGAACCGAACGCCAATGAAATGTTTACCCGGCAAAGCTTTAAAGCACGAGCAAATAATGAACTTTTGTGATTGCGAATAAGTGCAGTGTCCTGCTGTGAGTGTAACTCTACCGCTGCATTAACATGTGATGTGAATGTACGTCGAGTTTTACAGTATTTTTGTCTAAGACCCCCTTTTTCCCAAGAAAATATTTTAGGGCCCCCCTTCACTTTTAATGATATTATCGCTCTTGTAAGCTTGCAGCAAGGATGACAAAATATGTTTTTTCAAACAAACAGTATGTTTATGCACAAATAATAGCCTATAATATTCAAAATACAATAACAAAAACATCAGTTGGCCCTTTGTAATTTAAAAACGTAAGCCTAGGAGAAAATGCAAAAACAAAAATATTCACACTGGTGTGTAGGTAAAAAAAAAAAAAAGAATATAGGCTATTACTATAATGACTGTTGTCTGGGGCCTCAATACTTGCATGTTGTTTGTGAGGCTTTATCAATGTGAGGCTTTATTTTTTACGCTTTTGGCGCTATAGCGAGCGATAATAAACTTGCATTTATTAACAGAATAATGCGTCTTTCGGAAGAACATTGTAGCCGGAACTGCTTCTCTCTGTGTACGTCTCTATGGTACGTCTATGACGAGTCACGCAGGTTCTGGGCTACTCCGCAGCAGCAGCAATCCGAACCAGTGTAAAATAGTCCCAATGTAAACACTTATTAAAGGTGTACCATAGTGGTTCAGGATAAGACAAAAACACGGATTGGAAAATGGATTCATGATGAACTCGCTCATTATATACATTTTGTAAATTTTTAACAGAAAAAGGTTAAGGACTTTTATTTAATGCTCATTGCTCAAACCTTTCAAAATATGACGCGACCCCCCACAGAACTCGCTGAGGCCCCCGTGTGGGCCGCGACCCCCCTGTTGAGAACCGATGGGCTAGCCTACGCAATATATCGGGAGACATGGCCAGACATGATTTTGACCACTTCATTAAGTGTTGTTTTGTAGAAAGCTTTTCTTTAAAGTGAATTTCGTTTTGTATAAATTGTATCTTAATTTTAATACATTTTTCATCAACCAATTGCCTGGATTTAATTAATAAGAAGCAAATATAGCTGGATTTACAAATGCACATCTTGATTGTTGCATGCACACATATGTCGAAATAATCCTGGTTTGAGACTGTTAATACACATAACACAAAATATTATTTTTATTTTTTTCGTGTTCACATTTATGAGGGAAAAAAAATGTTACGGACGTGACAGCTCTCCATTACGGACATGACCGCTCTGAAAGTGACTTTAACACTTTCACAGAGACCTCAAAGAGAAAGCACAAAGCCTTTCTTAAAAGTGAATTTTGTTTTTTATTAATTGTATCTTAATTTTAATCAATGTTTCATCAACCAATTCCCTGGATTTAATAAATTAGAAGTAAATATAGTAGAAAATCATCATGACACGGAGGCGCCGGCGCGTGACCTGGACTCTGGTCTAATAAATGAACCGAAACTCAGCGTATAGCCTAAGGTAGGCCACTTGCCTCACAGACCTGATAAAAATATAGAAAACTTGACATGACTACTTTTTATAAGAACAATTCAAAACGAAAGAAAACAAACTGCAGACTGCTCTCTGCTTATGTAATGTATGAAATGTGCATTTCTCTCTGGCGCGTTCACTACTGCGAAGATCGCGAGTCAGCATCGCCACCTTTATATTTGCAGCCGACACTGACAAAGACTTGTTTATTAATAAACAATTAAAATGTTCCCTTGCTATATTATTCATAATTATTACTTTTGCCGGTTCTTTGTGGCAGCTTTAAGATACTTTATTGGCAGCGCCACCCTTACATTTTACATGAACGCGTCACCACTGCATCAGCACCGAAAACATGATTATTATTATTTTTTTCAAATCACAAATCGTGATACAAACCGAATTGTAGGTTTGGTCTGTTGTTAAAGCCCTAGCAAGATGAGAAAGCAGGAGTTTAGTCGTTTATCATGGAATGGCTATCTGAACATCTTTGCCAAGCGCAAACCAGTACAGAAATAATCAATAAATTATCGGGGAGGGTCATGCCTTTTTTCACAATCATTTTGGAGGGTCATAGAAAAAATTATTGCTGGCGAAGGGAGGGTCAAGTCTTTTTTGACTACAGATCTCAAATCTCCTCCGGTGGCCCCTTAAATAAATAACAAACAGTCCCTAAACATTAATCAAATATATAGGCTACTGAGTTACTAAAACAATCTTTGTTCAATAATACAGTTGTTTGTTCACAGTTTGAACGTTCTTGTTTCCATTTGTTTAATTTAAAGATCTGAGGTGAATTATCCATTGTTGCTTTTACGGCTACAAAGCTGGAGCACTAACTGATATTCAGAGTCACATTACACGCTTTTAACATTAAATAAATAACATAAACAGTGCCTGAGATTATCATTGCCACACTTTGTGTTTGTTGTTCCAGCGCGATGTCGCAGAAAAATAGAAACCGTTTCTAAAATATAATTGTCGCCGTCGCGGCTGTGTTTAGGACAAAAACACTGATTAACATGGACAAAAAACCTTTTGTCGCGTGTAGTTAGGACACGGCGTAAGCCCCATCCGGTGGTTCAGTGACAGATTCCTGCTTGAACCGTCAGATCCTGCCGGTGGTAGAAGACAGCGGTGAGAGTCTCCCTGAAGAGGAACATTTACATCTCACTATATTATTATCCCCAAAAACACAGTAAAACCAACAGTTAAACCGGACGAACTAGAAACCAGACAACAGATGCAGGATACAGTGAAGAGGGTTTTTAAAGCACAAATGTTTGGTGTAAATCAACTTGCCTTGTAATGCTTGTGCAAACAGACTCTTGCAAAAGCGTGGGCATTTCCTCAAAATGTGTGCAGCTGAAAAGAGGGAAGTGGTGTGTGTTTCACCTGAACCAGGACTGACACCATATCAGTTTTATCACTACATGATTATCATGGCCAAAATAACACACGATAACAATATATCACCATAACTATAGAAATCTTAAAAAATAATAATACTGATATCAGTAAAATTCATTTTTACTTTGTTTATTTTGTGTTATTTTTGAGAAAGAAGAATCACTCCATCACATACAAAAGCAACGATTACACTTAATGCGACCAGTTTGAAATAATGTCACACTTTATCACAAGTGTACAGTAACACAGCGCTTATAAATAATTTTAAAACTATTAGTTTATAGTTAATGATTATAAAATGATTTTATACAAACTGTGTATTGAATCCCCTAATCCTAACTGATGATTTTAACAACATTGAACTAATGAGTATTTGTATATATTTCATATTGACAGCATTATGTTATTTATTGTTATGTTTATCTCTGGATATAGGCTTAATGTGTGTCATTGTTCTCTACAGGTTGAGTAAGTGTGGAGTCACAGATGAAGGTTGTGTTGCTCTGGCTTCAGCTCTGAGATCAAACCCCTCACACCTGAGATATCTGAGTCTGTCATTTAATAAACTGGGAGACTCAGGAGTGAAGCTGCTGGAGGATCTGAGGGATGATCCACATTATAAACTGGAGACAGTGTGGTAAGAATAGTTCTTAATTATTTTCATCATCCTATTTTAATTTAAAGTTCAAATAACTGTTTTACTCACGAGGAATAAAAGTAAAGGTTCAGGTTCAGTAACAGTGTGTGTGTGTGTGTGTGTGTGTGTGTGAGTGTGGATATTGTGTCTGAGATCATTAGATAATGAGTAGTAAGTTCAGCTTCAGTCTCTGTAGATCTCTGAACTTTAAACTGTTTAATATGAGTGTAATTCTGCTCATACTGTTGTGACTGATTGTGAGAATAATATGAATGTTATTTTCAGCGTTTCCCCTTTAACTGTCTCTATAGGCATCTTTACACAGCCGAGTTAAGGCTGCTCTAAAGCGGCTCTGTGTCTGCTCAAAGTTCTGTGTAAAGACACAATAAAAGCAAACTGAGAATATGCCGGCCTGACCCGCCTCAGCTCCTAGTATCAAAGATGACTGGTATTGTTTTGGTTCATTGTAAATGAACGCGAACTTGTGCCGCTCTAAACTACGTCATTGTCATGACAACCAAACGCGCGGCGCGAGACTCAAGAAGCGGAAGACAACACATATAGGCCGAGCTCCATATTGTTTTAGCCAAATTAAAACATGTCAGCCAACAAGCGACAATAAAGTAAAAGTGTCCTGTACTCACATCGTGAAGCAAACCAGCAAAATAACAGAGTCGTCGACGTGTGTAATCAATTGGCTTTGGCCGTTTGTAATCTGCCTTTGAAGAGATTGGCAGATCAACGCGCCGCTACATTTTTCTCAGATACGGTAAATGCTTATTCGCGTCACAGTGTTATATTATATTCCAGAAATCATCTTCTTGAGGACGATATTTCACACACACACACACACACACACACGACCTGCCTGAAACACTAGCGGTAGCATAATTGTTCTTTCTGGCTCTTTGAAAAAAAAAGAAGAAAAAAAACTTTCGAGCTCTTTTAATCCTGCGCTGATCTACGCGGTATAATAATTCATGATATATTTGTATCATTTGTTCCATCTGGAACAGTTTTATTAATAAATAGAAAATAGCTATCAGTAGGCTACCACAGGATTATGACAAACATTAAAGCGTGAGATAGCTATAGCACACTGAGGACATTTACAATTCTGTATTTTTATTTATCTCGAGTTTTATTTCTTTGTTTACTATTTAATTATTTTTTAATTTATTTTATTAAACTTTGTTAAAACTGTAGTTTTAAAATAGTAATGTTCAAA
The DNA here is from genome assembly GCA_030578255.1 of Tiaroga cobitis. Classification (NCBI taxonomy): domain Eukaryota; kingdom Metazoa; phylum Chordata; class Actinopteri; order Cypriniformes; family Leuciscidae; genus Tiaroga; species Tiaroga cobitis. Next base: position 48,106,022 of record CM060605.1, on the reverse strand, counting down.
GAATTATTTCCTGCGATTTTAATTCCTGTGTAAATGCATTTATGCCGCGTTAGAGAAGCAATAAACATTCTGTGTAAATGCACATTTAGTGATTTTATGCCGCTTCAGATTTGGTTTCTGTGCCGCTTTTGTCTGTGTAAAGACGCCTTATGTGTGTGATAATCACATATTAAATCTGTAGTGAGTGTAATGATGATTTCTGCTGGTTCTGGATCAGCTGTCCGGTGTGTGAAAGTGACCTTTCATGTGCTTTTGATTTTGTAAAGTGATTTTGAGCATCAGATAGAAGCTATATTATCATGTTTGAGAATGAATTAATATAGATTATCTAATTAGTTTTCTTATGAAAAGATGTGACAGACGTAATATCTCATACTGCATATGTGACTGTTTTATTTTAGGATCAAGTATTAGATGACAGTCTGATCTTCTGCTGATCATCTGATGGTGAATAAGGATCCACTACAGAGACTCAGTCAACAGAATCAACAGAGACTGAAGATACAGTGACTTCACTGTTATAAATTAAGACTTCATTTAGATTTCAACGATCCTCTGACAGACCCGATGAGGCGGCAGGGAAACACCTGTTATTTCACAGCAAATTACACTTTCTCATTCACAGATTAACCATTTTATTTGTATAAACACACAGTATAAACTCTAACATTTTTTAGTTTTAGAGTAAATATAGAGCCTGAATGTGTTTGTGTTGAACCAGCAGAGGGAGACAAAGACTAATGAAAGATTCATTTTTCATAACTATGAGAAGAAAAAAAAGTTCAAGCAATGTGTCAGCCCATGTGTGACCAGTGATTGTGCACAGAAATAATGAGCTTTAGTGATTTCCAGCAGCTCAGCTTCCTCATCTCAGCTGTTGTGTGGAGAAAGCTGATGGAGGTGATGTTGTAATGTTGCAGCGCTGCTGCTGGTGTCCCACTATGGCCAACTGGACATGTGCAGAGATCCAACTACATGTCCACGGTATAGACTACATGTCCACGGTATAGACTACATGTCCACAGTATAGACTACATGTCCACAGTATAGACTACATGTCCACGGTATAGACTACATGTCCACGGTATAGACTACATGTCCACGGTATAGACTACATGTCCACGGTATAGACTACATGTCCACGGTATAGACTACATGTCCACAGTATAGACTACATGTCCACGGTATAGACTACATGTCCACAGTATAGACTACATGTCCACGGTATAGACTACATGTCCACGGTATAGACTACATGTCCACGGTATAGACTACATGTCCACAGTATAGACTACATGTCCACAGTATAGACTACATGTCCACAGTATAGACTACATGTCCACGGTATAGACTACATGTCCACGGTATAGACTACATGTCCACGGTATAGACTACATGTCCACGGTATAGACTACATGTCCACAGTATAGCTGTGTCCCGATGTGGAGGATTTCCCCTCAGACTTCTTCTCTGCAACCTAACACTGACATGTTGTGAATTTGGCCCTTTTCTTTAATTTTACCTTTTTTTTTTGCATATATAGATATATTTGTACTATATATCCCACAATTCCAAGCAAACTACACTACTAAATCTAGTACACTACATTACCCATACACCCCCTGGTCAAGGTCTATAGACCTCACTTCCTTCCCTTGTTTCTTTTGCATTGGTGAGGTGTGTGTTTTGTTATGGAATATGCAATTATTCTATTATAATTATGCCTTTTAATCATGAAGTAGGCTACTTATGTGTTATAGCTAAACACAATTGTAACTTCATGTTATGAAAGTGTTTTTATAAAGTAAGACACCAAGTTATTAAACGATTTATTAAGAAAGTGTTATATAATGATGGACACTTGTAATAATCATTGTAACCATTTATTGAGAACGTGGTTTATAAAAGAAACATGCCACATGATGTTTTAAGCATTTATTAGCAAGTATAGTAAGGATAGAAACATGTACTAGAAAGAACGTTTGCTGAATATTAAGAGAATAATGCAGGTATTACCAGATGTTGTGTTGCCAACCAAACGCAGGAGAAAGCAGAGGATGAAAGTCCGGAGTAAGAGGACTAAAAGACGGAGGATTTTATATGAGAAGGTTCTGAGGGAACTTCCAGGATAAATGACAGTCCAAGACTTCAGATTGGACAGGTTGTCTGTAAAGGACTAATGCAAGCTGATGGAGTTTCCAACTGTATAAAGTTTGATGGACTTTATAAGGACTGGAAAGAGACGTGGAGGCAGACGCTGATCCACCTGGACCACCTCTCCGCCTTGCCATTGCGCCTCTTGCAGATAAAGCTTGTAAATTATTTGGTTTTGATTTACTTTTATTTTTGTTTTATATATTAGTACCTTTTATGTAAACTAGTTAACCTGTATTTAATAAAAAATATATATATAATTGAAATTAAGAAGCTCGCCTGCCATAAGTCTCTGCTTCACAAAAGATTGAGCTGAACGAATCACGAAGAAGTCTTCTGTAACCTAATTACTGTAAGTATGAATATTCAGTTGATTATTAGAACAGATAACAATTCAATATTAATTATTTATAGCCATGTCAACAAGTTGATAGGAATTTGTCTTGGTACAACTCTCAGACATTAATAACCTAAAAGACAGACATGATAAGTACGCAGCGCCGCCGCTCCCACCACGCGCATCACGCGCTGTGCGTAGGGCACCAAGTGCTGAGGGGGCACCAAAAATAGCCTAATGAAAAATCAATCATCAAACTTCTTGTTATAATCAGATTCAGCGCGTTCTTCATCTTTCATCTTTAATCCGCAGCGGCGCCGAGCAGAGAGCACGTCAGAAACAGAGGACAGGGTGTGTGTGTGTGTGTGTGTGTGTTCTGAGCCTCATTGGTCTGTCACTACTCGTCAATGTCAGAATATTTGAGATGACCAATCAAATCAAAGTAGGCGGGCTTTATGTTCACAGACGCTGAGCGCGAATTTTAACAGTGCAAGTTGCAACTCGACGCTTCAGTGTACGGTCAAGTGCGAGATAAGATGTAAGTAGCTAAACTTAACTTTATATATTTGACAGGTTTTTCTTAGGTCATAAATGTTAAACGAATGACAAAAAATAATTAGGCAAACTAATATAGTTTTGTCTAATTTCGCCAAAATAGGCCTATGTAACATGTAGCCTAGTGTAATAGTTTAGGCTACTGTCATTGTGAGGGGACAAGAAACATGAACAAAGCCGTTTTCATTATGTTAGGCACAGGATTAATAATGAATGTGTACATATTGAGAATAAAATACAAATTGTAGCCTTTAGTAAATTAAAAAAGCCAACTTTAGGAGGGGAAGAGACAGGGCAAGATAAAAACAAAGAGAAAAAGAGTGTGATGCTGATGAGGAGAGAAAAATAATCAGTTGCCCACTGACATGGTTTTAAAGCTGTTGCTATCGAATTTTTTTTTTTTTTTTTTTTTTTTGCCTTCACAACATCTTAAAATGCACATCTTCAGAGAAATTCAAAATTTACTCGGGGAAACCCCGAACCCGCTAGCTAACCTGCCTCAAATTCGGGGGGGCATCATAAAGGAATTATGCTTAGGGCACCAAAATGGCTAGCAGCGGCACTGTAAGTACGCCAACAATGTACACCAACAATCCCCAGCAACAATAAGACATTAGACCAAAACCCTGCAAACATTCAAATAGACAATACCCCACGGCAAAGAGAGTGCACAGTCAGTGCATACAGTTGATAAGATGCTGCTAGCAGTCAGTGCAAATTCAGATATCTGATAGCCAGAGGGAAAGTGCTGTCTCTGAAACGTAATGTGGAAGTCTTAATGCTCCTATATCTTCTTCATGATGAAAGGAGATTAAAGAGATGGTGAGCAGGGTGAGAGTGGTCCACTATGAGGTTTTTAGCCTTTCTGATTATTCTAGTGGAGAAGAGTGAAGAAAGTGAAGGGAGGCTACAGCCTATGATTTTTTATGCTCTGCGTACTACTCTTTCCATCCTAGTTTTGTCCTGAGGGGTTGTATGACTGAACCAGACAAGCATGGAAAAGTAAGGATGCTTTCAATAGTTGACCTATAAAAGTGGGTCATGGCGACTCGGCTGACTCCAAACTTTTTGAGCTGCTGCAGAAAGTGGATTCGCTGATGAGCTTTACTTATGGGATGATTATAGTATCAAAATGATTAACACGTGCAAGCACACTTATCAATGAACTTGATACATGTTGCAGAAATGTTTTATCCATGCCTTTCAACTTGCGTGTGCAAAATTCAAAATTGAATGAATGTGAAGCAATTTGTTCAAATAGAGACATTTTTGTGAATACAAATGTTTTCCTTTGTATTAGTGTATCATAATTTGCACATACAACACAGAAGATGTGCATGTGTGGATCAGGTGACACGCGTGCATTCATTGACGTCTTTTCTGAGTCGATCTCATTTGATTCATTTGGATTTTGAGACTTTCTTTTCGCGGTTTTTAAGCATTTCACAACCCACACACAAACAACTACAAATGAATAGGCCTGGTGCTAATTATTAATGTGTGCACAACTACCCATCTATTTGACAAATTCACAAATGTGCGTCACTACGTTTAAACTAATACAATACAACTTGTGTGTGCAAAATCCAAAATCACATGAATGTGCAGCATTTTGTACAAATAGAGACATAGTTGTTAATACAAAACCTCGATTTTGTATTAATGTAGGCCAGAATTTGTGCATGCAACAAGTAAGATGTGCATTTGTGGATCAGGTGACACGCGTGCATTCATTGACTCGTTTCTGAGTCGATCCTATTTGATTCATTTGGATTTTGAGACTTTCATTTCGCGGGTTTCGCCTGGCAAGATCCACACACACTGTCTGAGAAAAGCTGCTACCACTAGATGGCAGTGCTCTGCTAAAACAGACAACGGCAGCATAATCAAGCGTTCTTCCGCATTTAAGACGCTTAATGAGAGTGATATTGATGCACCAAATTTAGTACACAATAATATAGGCCTACCTTATTAATAAAGCATACTTTATAGAGGCAAACATTAGATCAGATTATGAACAACACCCGTAGAAAACCATTATAAAACGCTTAACGTGCAATCGCGCGTTGCATGGTCAGTAAGGTGGATTGGCTACTGAGTTTAAATATCACCCTGCATTGACGTTAGGCCTAAGCTTTTTCTTTATAATATGCTCTATGGGAGGAAAACTATATAGCCTACAGACAAGAGACTACATGAACGCAACGCACGGCGTTTCAAGTTAATAAAATTTTCCTTCCCGAGCCAGTTAAAAAGAACAAGCTTAACATGAAATCCTGCAGTTGCGTTTAACTTTGCATGTGAATGGGAGAGCAACCGGTCCGAGAGCGCAGTGAAGTAAGTTTTAGTTTTAATATTCGCCACATTTTATAAAGGGACCATCTGCAAATTCCACTCAGTCAAAAAACAATATAAACGTCCAGTCATTCATTCAAATGAACATACTTCCAAGGTTATATTATAACCTTGGAAGTCTAGTGGGCAGACTGACTTAGCCTACTGTTACTCGATGTCCAGCTAATATCTCGATTGAACGGTACAATTTTTTAAATTACTGTAAATTGTTTTTCTATTCATGTTCCAAATGTTGTAGTAGCCTACGTTCCTAGTGATAAGTCAGGTGAAATTTTACATTATTCACCTGTAGTAGGCTAAGTCACCAAAAACCCGTTTGGTTAATTACAGTAATTTGTATATAAAATAATAATTGTTTAAATAGGCTACATGAAGGGAGGTATTGGGACAATTGCACCTGTAGTAAGCCAGTCTAGTCACTATAGGAACATACTACAACCATTTTGCATGAAAAAACCCTTTTGGTGAATTACAGTATTTTTCTGCAGAATACAGGCTACATGAAGGGAAGTATTGTCCAAATTTTACTTGTAAGTCAGTCTTACAGAAACATTCTACGAGCTTTGGAATTTGAAAATGTCCGTTATTAAATTTTAAAAGTAATTTGAATAAAAACAAATTATACGTTTTAACCACTGATCTATATAGAATGACATTATATAGATCAGTGGTTTTAACACAGTTAGTGAAATTGGCAGACGTTCCCTTGTGCATCATGAGCTGTGGTTAGCGCGTCAAAGCATTCTCATGTAGAAATGCAGCTACAGGCCCGCTACGCCAGTTGATTTTCAATTAATATTTCATGTCGATATACAATGGTTGCATATTGTTAAAACTCATCGTGCTATAGTAAGACTATAGCCTATAACAGTGGCTTAGCCTAAGGGTCAAGGGAAAACAAATGTACTGCGAAAATCGTCTTTAATATTTAAAAACAGACATTTTCAAATTCCAAAGCTTGTATACTGCATACAGTGTGTAGTCAGATAAAAATAAGCATATAATATGAACGCAACTGCGAAATTTCACCTTTTTTTAACGGGAAGGAAAATGCCATTAACTTGAAAACGCCGTTCGTTGCGTTCATGTAGTCTCTTGTCTGTAGGATATATTTCCCTCCCATAGAGCATATTATAAAGAAAAAGCTTAACGTCATGCCGTAAGACGGTGATATTTAAACTCAATAGTCAATAGCCAATATACCGTATTGAACATGCAACTAATGGTTTTCTATGGGTGTTGTTCATAATCTGATGTTATCTGTTTGCCTCAATAAAGTATGCTTTATTAATAAGGTAGGCCTATATTATTGTGTACTAAATTTGGTGCATCAATATCACTCTCATTAAGCGTCTTAAATGCGGAAGAACGCTTGATTATGCTGCCGTTGTCTGTTTTAGCAGAACACTGCTATCTAGTGGTAGCAGCTTTTCTCAGACAGTTGCTGCGTCCCAATTCGCCTACTTATACTACGCCCTAAAAGTATGTACTCTTTTTGTGAAGAAAAAGTACATACTTTTGAGTGTGTAGCAAAAGAGTAGGCAAGCTTTGGGACATACTACTTCGCCATCTTTAACGGACAGCTCTGTCGCGTACATCCTGTCACCGTAAACTGCCCTGTCAATCATCTTGTCACAGTTAAATTCCTCCATTCAATCTAATATAACTTCTTACCATTTCGGAGAGAATTGTTGTCGCACGTTCATCTGCCAGTCATGGGGCTTTCATGCCGAGACTCAACTCATGTGTTTGGAATTTGAATATAATAATGCATTTAAAAGTTAATGGCTAAACGTATCTTTGCCAAAGTCCACAATGCTGCAGATGCAATATAATGTGGACAACATTGAATAAATACATTTTCGTGAGGTTAGATACTGATCATTAATCACTCAAACCCCTTTATCTAAACCTCTCTACATAACCGTCGGACTCGCTTGTCCTCCATGTCTGTAGTTTTTGAACACTTTTCAGTCGTGTTTGTAGTTCTAACCGAATCCTCGTCCAGCGCGCGATGGGTTGTGGGCAATATCAGCCGTTAGAGTGCGCAACGATCTGCACTTCGGATTCTGACGGATATAGTAGACCATCCGGGTCTCTTTGGAACACTCATTTCAACATACTACGATTTGGGACGTACTAATTCTATTTTCGAATACTATTTAGGACGGATAGTATGCGAATTGGGACGCAGCAAGTGTGTGTGGATCTTGCCAGGCGAAACCCGCGAAATGAAAGTCTCAAAATCCAAATGAATCAAATAGGATCGACTCAGAAACGAGTCAATGAATGCACGCGTGTCACCTGATCCACAAATGCACATCTTACTTGTTGCATGCACAAATTCTGGCCTACATTAATACAAAATCGAGGTTTTGTATTAACAACTATGTCTCTATTTGTACAAAATGCTGCACATTCATGTGATTTTGGATTTTGCACACACAAGTTGTATTGTATTAGTTTAAACGTAGTGACGCACATTTGTGAATTTGTCAAATAGATGGGTAGTTGTGCACACATTAATAATTAGCACCAGGCCTATTCATTTGTAGTTGTTTGTGTGTGGGTTGTGAAATGCTTAAAAACCGCGAAAAGAAAGTCTCAAAATCCAAATGAATCAAATGAGATCGACTCAGAAAAGACGTCAATGAATGCACGCGTGTCACCTGATCCACACATGCACATCTTCTGTGTTGTATGTGCAAATTATGATACACTAATACAAAGGAAAACATTTGTATTCACAAAAATGTCTCTATTTGAACAAATTGCTTCACATTCATTCAATTTTGAATTTTGCACACGCAAGTTGAAAGGCATGGATAAAACATTTCTGCAACATGTATCAAGTTCATTGATAAGTGTGCTTGCACGTGTTAATCATTTTGATACTATAATCATCCCATATTTACTGATCTTACTATTAGTGTTGAGCTCCCATGATAAGGATTCCTGGATTATGGTCCCAAGGAACTGGAAGGAAGTGAGCCTCTCCTCCTCAACCCCATTTATGGAGAGCGTAGGTGGGGGACTAGGGGTCCTTCTAAAATCCACTACCAGTTCCTTGGTCTTTGAGATGTTAAAGGAGTAGTTCACTTTTTAAAAAACATTTGCTGATAATTTACTCTCCCCCATGTCATCCAAGATGTCCATGTCTTTCTTTCTTCAGTCGAAAAGAAATTAAGGTTTTTGATGAAAACATTCTAGGATTTTTCTCCATATAATGGACTTCATTGGGTACCAAACGGTCCAAGGTCCAGTTTCAGTGCAGCTTTAAACGACCCCAGACGACGCATAAGGGTCTTATCTAGCGAAATGATCGGTCATTTAAAAAATAAATTAAAAAGTTTAAGTTTTATAGGCACAAACGCTCGCCTTGCTCTGTTCTGTGATGCGCGTTCGTGACTCTCCTGTTCGAACTCTTTCATCAAAACGAACAAATCTTTTTTCGAGTCATTTCGTTCATTCAACGAACGAAAAAAGATTCGTTCATTTTGATGAAAGAGTTCTGAACGCGGACTGACAACAGAACCGGAAGACAATACAATGTTTAATAATGTCGTAGTTTTTGTTATTTTTGGACCAAAATGTATTTTCGATGCTTCAAAACATTCCAAGTATTTCGTCTTTCCAAACACGCATTGCATCTCCACATAGATGTGTGTTTGGTCGCCACGTGTTGGCAAGTCTCTCCTATTCACCTTATTTTTCACGTAAGAGCGGGCGCCGCCATTTTTTAAATATAATGTGTTATATTTCCAGTTAGCCACTTCCGCTAATCGTAGTTGTATTGTGAACCGTAGTTTTGCGGCGACTGTGTAGTTTTGACTGGCTAGCTACTTTTAATATGTACTACAGACAGACTGGCGACTTTGCACAGTTAGCGTGTGCCATAACAGCTGGTTCACGGTGCGCGTTAAATTACGGTAAGGTTGTAAACTCAGCGGTAGTTTATGTATTTCTCTTGTGTGTATTTGAGCGACACATTTGTGAGAAACCGCCAAAATTTCCATACGTTTGCTCTTTCCACTTCGTTAATGGCAGACCCACGGAAGATCATCCCTTTAATATTCGGCCAGTTCTTTACCATAGAAATGTTACAGCCACTGTAATTTATTGAGCAATAACATGTGGACATCGAAACACACACACTCATGAGGGTTTCAACTTTTATTTTGAAGTCGCGATGAATGAACAGTTTGCATGTATAGAAACATATTGATGTATTCTCCTGTGTTGGCAAAGGTTTATAGATTATTTACATTACAAATCTGGTGAAATGGCGCACATTGCGTTCCCATATGAGTGTCATAAGCAACCCAAACTCACAGCGTATGCAGACATGGCATTTGTTAAACGAGCCGCTCGAAGACCGTCTACTCCAAGTCACAACACAAAATAATGGAAAATATCCTCATAAGATGTCAGGCCACTTCTTCATTTCATCGCCCACCGCGGCGTGTGATAAACATTAACCATCACGGTGTTTAATAGTGTTTTGTGCTAGCTCCCATAACATGGCTTCTTACCCACCGGCTAGCGAAGCGGAAGTCTAACACATTAAAAGGAAGAACGTCATCGTATTTACTTCCGCGTTGCAGAATAAGGTAAGAGAGCTGAGAGCCAAACTCTCACGGGGATCGTAGAAAACCCGTAGATCGGTCAGGAACTTCTTGTATCTGTAGCGAGTTAAGACAAATAATGAATTCACAACAATAAATCCCTCAAAACAGTCGTCTGGAGGGAGAATACATCAGAAGTGCTAATAAAGTGTGTGCGACCTCTACTGGTCTACTATTCTCTCTATTCTCTCTTGTTGGTCAAAGGGTTGTCCAGGGCTTGCTGGTTCAGCAACTCAACTGTACTCGTCTCGCTGGCGTAAATCATGTCTTCTACTGTGCTGAACAGTGTCCGCCGCTCCTTCATCTCAATGTTGTCCTCTCTGCTCCACAAGCGCCTCCACACAGCTCGCAGAAGATGAAATATGCAGAGCACCCGTGGCTTCAGGAAAGCCCTGGGCTAGAGCTCCCTGTTCTGCCTTTGAGTCTTCTGTCAGAAACACACAAGGCCTGCCTCACCTCGCCCTCCAAAGCCATCCTTCGTCAATAAGGACTTCAGCAGCTCCAATCCCTCACTAACTGTCCTCTTGTCCTCTGACTGGGTTATCACTCTCCCGAGAGGAAGACCACCAGCACATGTGTGTGTGAGAAGCAGAGACACCCTGCAGTTCTCTCGCTCCATGTGACCAGATGAACACACTAAATTTCTAAATTAATTTTTTCACAATAAAAACATTTCTCCACTGTTGGAAAGGCTATGTGTTGCTTTCATTAATGGGAGCAAATGGCTACCAGTGGTGTTCCTGGACATCTGGATGATTCACACAAACACAGACAGTAGGTCTAGAGGATCTGATCTGAGAAAATGCTGTAAACTGAGAATGTTTTCAAAAATAGTCAAGTCAAGTCTTCATTTACAGTATATAGCGCTTTTAACAATGGATTGTTTCAAAGCAGCTTTACAGAGATAAACATTTAATTTAAGGTAACAGATTGTTTTGGCTTTATAGCGGTTCTTGAATAATGTTATTTCCAGCTAAAGTTAGTTTTGATTGATTCACCTCCGTTGAAATTATCATTTGTTATTAAATTAGGGGCCACTAAGACGACGCCGTTCTCTCTAAACAGACTTTAAATGCGAACCTGTGATTAACGCTGCCAGTTCACATGCGCATTAAGAATTGATTCTATAGTTATGTGCTTTTGAAAATATGTGCGCAGGTTTGCAATTCCATACAACCCAGCCTAAACAAACTACTTGTCTTGCCTATACTATAAATTTTGATACAGAATTTTGTTTTATTTTATCACTTCGGGGTATCTGGAGTCGGATTTTCAACAACGCTTTATCTGTAGAGTGGTAAAAGGATCCTCCATAGGGAGAGGATAGTGGACACTTCAGCACTGCATTGTCATCGGGTCCAGGCGGATCTCCTTCGTCAGATCTGGATACGGCCTGGATCCGGCAGGCTGCGGGAAAACCTCGGGATAAACAAAGACACTAATATTAGCGTAGATGCCATTCTTCTTATGATGTAACGAGTACATCAAGATTTAAGGGAAGTGTTCCCAGTTCCGGCTGACCTAATCTATGCAGCCTAACATTGAATTATAGAAGTCTATAGTGTGTTATGTGTATGCTAGGTCAAAGAGATGTGTTTTTAGTCTAGCTTTGAACTGACAGAGTGTGTCTGCTTCCCGGACAATGGTAGGAAGACTGTTCCAAAGTTTTGGTGCTAAATAGGAAAAGGATCTACCGCATGCAGTCGATTTAGATATTCTAGGTATTATCAACTGGCCGGAGTTTTGAGATCGCAATAGACGTGAAGGACTATAATGCGTTAAGAGCTCGCTCAAGTATTGCGGAGCTAAACCATTTAGTGCTTTGTAGGTAATCAACAATATTTAAAAATTTATACGATGTTTAATAGGGAGCCAATCCAGTGTTGACAGAACCGGGCTAATATGGTCATATTTCCTGGTTCTGGTAAGAACTCGAGCTGCGGCGTTTTGAACTAGCTGTAGTTTGTTTATTAAGCGTGCAGGGCAACCACCCAGTAGAGCATTACAATAATCTAGCCTTGAGGTCATGAACGCATGAACTAAATGTTCCGCATTTCCCAATGAGAGCATATGGCGTATTTTAGATATATTTTTAAGATGGAAAATGCAGTTTTACAGATACTAGACACGTGACTTTCAAAAGAAAGGTTGGTATCAAAGAGCACACCCAGGTTCCTAACCGACGACGAAGACTTGACAGAGCAGCCATCAAGTGTTAGACAGTATTCTGGGTTATTACGTGTGGAAGTTTTTTGTCCAATAATTAGAATCTCTGTCTTTTCAGAATTTAGTAGTAGGAAATTACTAGTCATCCAATTTTTATATCAGCTATGCATTCGGTTAATTTTGTGAATTGGTAAGTTTCGTTGGGTTTTGAAGAAATATACAGCTGAGTATCATCGGCATAACAGTGAAAGCTAACTCCATGTTTCCTAATGATATCTCCTAATGGTAGCATGTACAGAGTGAACAGCAGCGGTCCTAGTACTGAGCCTTGTGGTACGCCATACTGAACTTGTGATCGATAAGACATCTCTTCATTTACTGCTACAAACTGATAACGGTCAGTTAAGTATGATTTAAACCATGCTAGTGCAATTCCACTAATGCCAACATAGTTTTCTAGTCTATTTAAAAGAATGTTGTGGTCAATGGTGTCAAATGCAGCACTAAGATCGAGTAACACTAATAGAGAGATACAACCACGATCGGATGATAAGAGCAAATCATTTGTGACTCTAATGAGAGCGGTCTCAGTACTATGGTACGGTCTAAATCCGGACTGAAAATCCTCGCAGATATCATTTCTTTCTAGAAAGGAACACAGTTGTGAAGATACTGCTTTTTCTAATATCTTTGACAGAAAAGGCAGATTCGAGATCGGCCTGTAATTGACTAATTCTGTAGGATCAAGTTGTGGTTTTTTAACAAGCGGTTTTATCATAGCCAGTTTAAAGCTTTTTGGTACGTATCCTAGAGACAAAGATGAATTAATGATATTAAGAAGAGGATATATGACCTCTAAAAAATAATGTCATAAACACTTTGACTCAGGGTGTACTTTGACTCATAAATTTGTTATGTCACCAAAATGTCCTGTTCCGTTGATAGAAAGAGACTTAATGTGTATTTTGGGTCCGACATTGATAGTCAATTCTGAGGGAATTAGAATAGTTGAAAACGAACAAAGTTGTTTGTTAGAAACTCCAAAATGGGTTTATGAACGTCAAAGACGAAAAAATGGGCTTCATTAATGTGTAAAAGGGCAAAGGACAGGGTTGAATTACAAAATGTGAATGTTATGACCTTGTATACGTGACCTGACAAAAAGAAATGTGTGACTAATGTAAGCCTGAGACAAAGGGCCTTTACTCAAAGTAGGAGGACATGCTGTTCATGATAACTAGAGGAAGTAACAACTAGAGAACGGAGGATGCATAATGTGTTAGTTATGGGACATGTCTCTTCGTTTAGAGACTATAAAGAAGAAAGGATCTTGGTCACACTCTGCAGGCACTCGGTATGACTGTTGACCTTTTCTTGCTAGAAAATAAATAACCTTTAAAGACAATTGGTACAGGTTTGTCTCTTATTCAGTAATAGGAAATTGTTTGCCACCACAATTTAATATTTGTATTAACTAACATGAATTAAACATGAGCAATACATTTGTCTACAATTCTGGTCGGGCCTGCACACACACACACTTTCACACACACTTTCACACAGACACACACACACACACACACAGTCTGGTCCACTATCTTTGAGGGGACTCTCCATAGACGTAATGGTTTTTACTCTACAAACTATATTCTGTCCCCTTACACTAACCCTACCCCTAAACCTGCCCACACACACACAGCAACTAAACCTACCCATCACACACACACACACACACCCTACCCCTAAACCTACCCATCACACACACACACACACACCCTACCCCTAAACCTACCCATCACACACACACACACACACCCTACCCCTAAACCTACCCATCACAGAAAACTTTCTGCTCTTTTACATTTTCTAAAAAACATCATTAAGTATGTTCATTAATCAATTTCCCTTGTGGGGACCATTGGCTAGTCCTCACAATGTAATAAAAACAAGAGCACACACACACACACACACACACGTGACCTGCCTGAAACACTAGCGATGGCATAATTGTTCTTTCTGGCTCTTTAAAAAAAAAAAGAAGAAAAAAAACCTTTCGAGCTCTTTTAGTCCTGCGGTGATCTACCCGGTGTAATAATTCATGATATCTGTAGCATTTGTTCCATCTGGAACAATTTTATTAAGAAATAGAAAATAGCTATCAGTACCACATAATTATGACAAACATTAAAGCGTGAGAATTTACAATTCTGTATTTTTATTTATCTCGAGTTTTATTTCTTTGTTTACTATTTATTTCTTTTTAAACTCATTTTATAACACTTTGTTAAAACTGTAGTTTTAAAATAGTAATGTTCAAAGAATTATTTCCTGCGATTTTAATTCCTGTGTAAATGCATTTATGCCGCGTTAGAGAAGCAATAAACATTCTGTGTAAATGCACATTTAGTGATTTTATGCCGCTTCAGATTTGGTTTCTGTGCCGCTTTTGTCTGTGTAAAGACGCCTTATGTGTGTGATAATCACATATTAAATCTGTAGTGAGTGTAATGATGATTTCTGCTGGTTCTGGATCAGCTGTACGGTGTGTGAAAGTGACCTTTCATGTGCTTTTGATTTTGTAAAGTGATTTTGAGCATCAGATAGAAGCTATATTATCATGTTTGAGAATGAATTAATATATATTATCTAGTTAGTTTTCTTATGAAAATATGTCACAGACAGAATGTCTCATACTGCATATGTGACTGTGTGTGTGTTTTATTTTAGGTATTCGATGACAGTCTGATCTTCTGCTGATCATCTGATGGTGAATAAGGATCCACTACAGAGACTCAGTCAACAGAATCAACAGAGACTGAAGATACAGTGACTTCACTGTTATAAATTAAGACTTCATTTAGATTTCAACGATCCTCTGACAGACCTGATGAGGCGGCAGTGAAACACCTGTTATTTTTTTACAGAAGCAAATAGCAGTTTCTCATTTTATTTATTTATTTATTAGATTAACCATTTTATTTGTATAAACGCACAGTAACTCAAAAAGCTTGGAGTTTTGTTACAAAGTAAAAAAAGAGCCTGAATATCTTGTGTTTGTGTTGTACCAGCAGAGGGAGACAAAGGCTAATGGAATAGACTGGGGTCAGTGATTTCCTGTGCAGTTTCCAGTGTTAACGAGTGTCCAAAATTAATATGATTTTAAACTTACGTGCAAGTGCGCGCGCACACACACACACACACACACACATCAAAAAACAGCTTAACAATGAGAAAACTACACGCTTTACTGTAAGGAACAAATCTACAAACACAAGAAAAATATATAATATTATATTATTATACATGTATTTGCCTTTTATGGGTACATAAAAGTGCAACATTACATACAATTCACAATTTCAAAAAAAAAAAAAACTTTAACTTTAACTTTTTAAAAACTTAAAAATAAACTTTTTTTATAAAAAAAAAAACTTAAAAAGTTTATTTTTAAATAAAAATGGCCGTTGTAGTCCTGGCATCACTGTAGTTGGAGTTTTCAGCCAGTTCACTAAGCAGTCCAAGCATCCTCCTCACAGGAGATTGAGGTAGAGATGCTGTTTAACAAGAAAACAATAAAAAACAATTCAATTGCAACAACCAATAAAAATAAAATAGCAACAAACACTTGGACCAGGAAACAAAACTGTCTGGGTTGGACTACAAACACTGTTACCACAGTGAAGAAAGCTCAAAAACGCCTTTATTTTATCAGGCTTTTAAAGAAGGCTGGGCTTGGGATGCGCACTCTTACTCATGCCTATAGAGGACTCATAGAGAGTGTCTCGACATATGGCATCGTCGTGTGGTTTGGAAATGCAACACAGCCAGAGAAGTCGTCTCTCCAAAGAGTTATAAAGACTGCAGAGAGAATCATTGGGACAAACC
Source organism: Tiaroga cobitis (assembly GCA_030578255.1). Lineage (NCBI taxonomy): Eukaryota > Metazoa > Chordata > Actinopteri > Cypriniformes > Leuciscidae > Tiaroga > Tiaroga cobitis. Next base: position 48,089,945 of record CM060605.1, on the reverse strand, counting down.
TCCCACCCATGACCACACCGTACATAGAGCGCTGTAAAGTGGAGCGCTACTTTACAGGAAACAATTTTTTGTACAATTTTCTTTGTGCTATACAAATGGCCAATAAAACTTTGAAAACTACTCTGCTTCCATTCAATGCTTCTGCTCTATTTCCAATTTACATACTTCATTATTTGAAAATAGCATAAAATGTGTTTTCTAATAGCTTTATTGTTTTATACAGAAAAAAATTATCTCTAATAAACATTTAGATCCAAAACTTGCAAAAACTCATCACTTCGCCTCAGAACGCATTTATTAACTCACTAGAGTCACATGGATAACTTTTATGAAGGATAGATGCGCTTTTTTTTTGGAGCTTCAAAAATTCGGACACTATTCAATGCCATTACAAAGCTGGATATTTTTTTTATAACTCTGATTGTATTCGGCTGAAAGAAGACATCTAGGATGGCTTGAGGAGAGGTAAATTATGGGATAATTTTCATTTTTGGTTGAACTGTTCCTCTAACTCTTAAAAGCTTCATGAACTCCTACAGGGTTGGTTGGAGTATGAGTAGGGTTGCCAACTTTCTGAAATGGAAATAAGGAACCGGGGGGGGGGGGGGGGGGGTTAGGGGGGGTGGTATGTGGTAGTGACATGCCCCCTGAAATTCATTCATTTTATATCATATAATGTAACTTATTAGGCCTATATATTTATAGAATAGCAAAGTAGGCTTAATCAATAAGACTTAACCACACAGATATATAAAGGCTATTATGATCATTTTGCCAAAAATGAACCATGTATTTGTTTAGATCATAATACGTTTTATTTTTAACTTAAACAAATACAACATATAACATTCGAAACTCATCGGCTCTTAGACTGCATTTGAAGAAAAATAAACACAACAGTTTTCTGTAGCCTTGTGCGAACTTATTCAATAGAATTAGACTTCTAGAATGTTCTTTCCGGTGCAATTTTTTTTTTTTTTTTTGTAGTTTTTCTTATCATAGCCTACAAATGTCTTCGGAAACACATTTTACTCGATTTACTGAAACCTGTAAAACGCATTTGCAGCTGCACAGCTTGCACATTGAGCGTCTGGGCTCGCTCAGGCTGCGCTGCGGCAACTGCACATCCAATGGCGCAGGCGCCTCTGACGTGCGACCAATGAGCTAACTCTACGTCATTACACGTCAGAGCCCGTCAAGGTGGCGCCAAGTCCCCGAATTTGCCATTATAGCAGCGGGTCTTCGTTCATTCATCATAGTCTGTCTGACATATATATTAGAAGCTATGCGTCTGTCATGGATTTGCACTGAATTGATTCTCAAAAATACGGAACAAAGTGCGTTCCGTATCAGTTCAATACGGAACAAGTCTTTTATGTGTCAAATACGGAACGATTCCGTATTATACGGAACGGTTGGCAACCCTAAGTATGAGGTCTCTAGAGTAGATGAGCTGGGGGAAGACCCGTCCAGCTGATGCATGTTCATAACACACACATACACCATGAATATAAATATTGCAAGAGAATTTCTGTTCATTATGTCACCATTAAAAACAAGAAAAAAAAGAATAAATTGAAAAACAAAACAGCACCAACCCTCCCTTTATACTGACCATCATCTTGAGCAGTGATATTGTACCATCAGTATTGCAGGTTCCCTTAGTCACTACGAGTTAGGTCGTGACGACGAATGGGGTTTCGCTTAGAAAGCCTATCCACTTCGAGAATATAAAACGAGCCAATGGCAAGAAAATGCATAGCGTAACTCTGCCCCACCTCGTGGGTATATAAGAAAGGACACTGCCAACATGCAGTTTTTGCTTCGGAGCCAAGATCTTTCTTCACTCCACAAGCCATTCTGAGATCATCTCTCCTCACTCTTCGAGACGAGCTTCTCTCCAGGTGTTGGTGTGACGCCGATTCCAGTGAGTTTCACATTGCCTGCTGATCTGTGCAGTGATGATGAGTCGGCTGGGCTGTCGCCCTCGGGTGTCCCAGGGTCTCTGCCCTGTCCTGAGCGCTCGCGGCTGGATGATTGGTGACTCCTGGTCCCCAATACCATTCTTCCCGGAAGTGCATGAGGAGGTCACGAGGTCCTGTAAGGCTCCATTGCCTTCCCGTGATCGCTCGGCGACCTCATCCGTCTTTCTTCCCCTCGATGGGGCCGTGGCCAAACGGTACACTGGGGTTCCCCTGGTGGAACGCTCTGTTGCGATGCAGTTGTGTCCTCAGAGGGCTTCCTCCCGTGGTCACCCAAAGCACCCCTCCAAAGCCTGTAGGTTTTCGCCGACCCTCATTGCAAAATCCTATAGAGCTGCGGGGCAGGCCGCCACCTTTTTGCAAGCAAGCAAGTATATCATGCACGAGGGCGGGACCGACCCAGGGCTCTTTGATGAGCCGCATACCGCCACCGACCTCGCTCTCCTGGCGACGAAGATAGACACACGCTCCCTGGGCCAGGTGATGTCCACTAACGTGGTCCAGGAGAGATATTTGTTTTATTTGTTTTAACAGGAGAGACCCGTTTCCTCGACACTCCCATATCCCAGGCTGGCCTCTTCGGCGGAGCGGTTGAGGACTTCGCCCAAACGGAAGAGCGGTGTTTTGTCCCGCGACTACAGCGCCTCACGGTCACCCAGTTGCCCTGCTGCAAGGGCTCTACAGCCGGAACCGAACAATGTACAGAGTTCACTAAGCTAGTCGCGTCCAACGCAGTATCTAAAGCCCTTGGACTCTTACTTTCCTCCATTAAAGTTTGAATGCATGTCTCTAGTTCTAAAATCTTCCTAATCAGCCTGTGAGTCTCCCTGCATTTATCACATGTAAATCCTACATTGCTGACAGAGAAGGCTATACTATACATGTTACATGAAGTGCAAGTGACAATAACAAGAGAAGACATTACTCACCGTATTTGTAGACTGATCCTATACTTACCACTGTTATTTGATGGATTCGTAAAAGGCGCGAGAGAGAAATTAAATAAATAATAACGGCAGGCACGGATGACGTGAGCGTGCGAGAGAGAAATAAAAAACAAATAAAGACGACGGGACGGATGGCGTGACAGCCAAAGCGTCTTGATCGCCCCCCGGTGGCTGGTCCCAGTACAGATCATAAAGCCCACCTCCACATGAAGTCTAATGGACGCGATGGAAACTAAACAATCAAAATACACTTCAAATTAAAAAAAATTCAAAGATGTTTTCCGTAATTTTACTAAGTTTTTATCACGCTGATTTAAGTTTAAGTGTTCTTGTTTTTTTAAATAAGTTTGATCTTAGTTCGTTTTTTGATGCTATAAAAACGGGAATGTGACGTCATGATTGACAGCTGTGTGACCTTGATATCACGGCTTTACTTCCTGCTCACTACTGCGCAGAAGCAGGTCCCAAATCTGCACAAGATGTCAGTGCCATGTTAGGACTTTGGCGGCTTCACTTTTCACCAATGGAAGAGAGTGAAGGGGCGTCGTCCATCTTTTTTTACAATCTATGGTGTGAGGCATGACGCCTTTTCGTCATATGAGTGAGGTCTGAGGATGTCCTAAAATGTACACCGTAGTACGAACGTCTGTCAGTTCCAGTGAAGGTGCAGCAGTTGGCGACTCTCTACAGCTGATCTCAGGTCAGATGAATTCTGTGTTAGGAGCATAGACTGTAAAAAAAGATGGTTAGGACTTAGGAGCTTTGGGTTCACTGACCCATAAACAGGCTCCACCCACTCTGACCACACCTCTCACACACACACACACACACACTCACATACACAATATCTCTTACAGACACACTCTCTCACTCATACACACACGCACACACTCTCTCTCTCTCTCTCTCTCTCTCTTTGACACACACACACACACACACACACCAGTCTTCCACAGTCATATATTCAGTGTAAATGACTGTGTGTGTGTGTGTGTGTGTGTGTGTTCACCTTCCCCAAGGTCTGTGTGGTTTGTCCATCTGTGTCATACTGGGGGATTTAAGTCCAATCCGTCTGTCTGCATCTGCAAAGTGCTGACAGACACACGGCAGATTAACAGAGATAGACGAGACGATCCAACGCTGATGCTGGAGGTGTTTAAAAGACCAAACACACACATCCGCACATCGTTTGTCCACTGTCCTGTTACAACAAACCACTGAAGTTGGTCACCATGAAATCAAAACGGAATATTGCAGTGTTTATTTTACATGATGATCTGTGATCGTTTTAAAATCATGTTCCTGGTAATCTTGAATCAGAATAACTTCCCTTCATCTCTTTCTCTGATGACGAGGATGGGGCAACCTGTCACTCACACCAATAGCAAACCACAACCATCCAATCAATTCCCCACAGATAAAATCAAGCCCGTCTACATTTGTTATTTTTTGAGAAGTTTCACTCAGACATTGATCACAATAGGGAAGAAAAAAGCGCACTTTATAGAGTTCAAAGTCCCATTGATGTGCCTTGAAACTCACAGCATTATTCGGTGTGTTCACTTCATTTCCACTGAAACAGGAAGACAGGGCGGGGCATATCAAACAGCTCCTCCCCTTTTTTTAAATAGCAAATAACATTTAATTTAAATCACAGCTCAGTAAAGCTGTAGTTTCCTTCTAATCTCTAACCGTTTATCTTCTTAATTCCCTCAATGTCGCAATAATTCTGTGCAGAATTGAAAGGATCCGATGTGTTTTGTGGTCTGCGGCGACTCAATATAATCTGCTCTGTGTATCGTGTCTCTGGACCGCAGCTGCGGCGAGTCGTGTGACACTAACGTGAAACCAGACATAATTTCCCCCAATAGAAAGCATATTTACACTGTTTGAATAATTCACTATCCACTATATAGTGCCCTATGTGTCACTAACTTGAGATGAAATAAAGTTCCTAAATGTAAGTTAGGGAGGAGCCAATCTAATCTGTCAATCAGCAGCCAGAGTATATAAGCAGCTGCTTAGCTCTCTCCAGGGTCAGCTGTTTCAGCATCCGGTAGTGCCGTACTGAACAATGTCCAACATCCCGGAATTCCAGCTTTTTCCTTCAGACGATGAATTGTCCATTCTTCCAGAGACACAGTCACATCTCGTTAGATTGAATCTTTCGGATCCAAACACGGATACTCTTTCTGAGCTCTCCATCTGCAAAATCCAGTGCTCATTCAAACCACGCTCCAGAAGACCACTCTCTCCTCCACCCTCAAGATCACCAGTTTAAATTATACCTCGTCCATCTTCACAGACTTCATCTCTTCATTCTAACGCTGCTAATCCACCGACTCCACCCATTTCAAAATGGTACCTACCTCAGGTCCTCTCCAGCTCTGGAGTCCATTTCTCCCTCAGATCATCAAAAGCTCAAATCCATGATCTCTTCATTAGTTCTAACAAATCCAGCATTGCAACAAACACTTCACAAAACACAAACACTCTCACAAAAGCTAGGACTCAGTCCTCATCCACTTCTGTTTCTCTCTTGTTGTTAAAGGATGAGTTCACTTTTAAAAAAACTTTTGCTGAGAGTCGAACCACCTCCAGTCTCAGCCCACCTCCGTTCCCTAATTCTATCAGGTGCAAATATTGATCTTGCTTCTCTGCTCACTTCAGTTCCTATTAATGAATCCCACCGCTCTTTTGACTGTGTCCCATTAACTATCAATCTAACAAATCGCATACCTCCTTCAAAACGAGTTTTCACACTTGCAGAATTCTGCATAGCTTTTGGTAGATACACAGAAGTAATTTGCCCTTTATTTCCTGCCAGATAGAAGGAATTAAATGATTACCATGTAGCTTTTGTGCTATCAAAAATACACAGAGGCAGGATTGCAGTGTGAGAACATCAACAGTTGTCTCATGAACTCCTTCTTAAAGGGGACGTGTAAATATGCATGCGTGTCTGTGATGTGTGAATTATGTCAGTAGATCAGTGATGTGTGAGCTTGTATCTACCCCTACACATGTTCCCCCAGAATTCACCAACACCGGCAAAAGCAGCTTGCTTGGAGCTCGAACTTGTCTCCCTGAACGTGTGCAGTGACGTGAATCAGCAGCGGACTGAACCTCTTGAGCAGTCTGAGATTCCTCCCTGGAGGCTGGACGACCCCTCATTAGAACCTGCACTGGAACCAGCCACTGAATCTCAAGAGATTTCCACGACGCATGCGCGAGAACTGCGATCTCCTTCAACTACTTCAGTTCAGTTCTCGCGCATGCGTCGTGGAAATCTCTTGAAGTCTCGTTTCAGGCCTACAAGGAAGAAAAGGAATAGTCGAATAAAGTCGTTATTTTTGTTTTATTTCCGCACAAAAAGTATTCTCGTCGCTTGATAAACTTATAGTTGAGCCACTGTTGTGACATGCAATATTTAAACATTTTCTTTAATGACTCTCTGGGCCGTCCGGTGTCATTCCCTTAGGGAGCCTATGGAGGAGTGATCCAGCTGTCACATTTAATCATAAATATCTTCATTTGTGTTCCGAAGACGAACGAAGGTCTTACGGGGTTGGTACAGCATGGGGGTGAGTAATTAATGACTTAATTTTCATTTTTGGGTGAACTAACCCTTTAAACTTTTAGGTATCCTATATACTTAAATCCTTAAGTATTTTGATCATGCTAAATCCAACTTGCTGTCCCAAATTTATTCTGCACTTTTGGGGGGGTATATCAGAGATAGAGTTGAAGCAGCCTCATCGAGCCCCTCATCAGTGGAGAGCAAGCCAAATGTGTGTGTGTGTGTGTGTGTGTGTGTGTGTGTGAGTGAGAGAGAGAGAGAGAGAGAGAGAGAGAGAGAGAGAGTGTGTCTGTGAGAGAGAGAGAGAACTGTGTGTGTGTGTGTGTGTGTGTGTGAGTGAGAGAGAGAGAGAGATAGAGAGAGAGAGAGAGAGAGAGAGAGAGAGAGAGAGAATGTGTGTGTGAGAGAGAGAACGTGTGTGTGTGTGAGAGAGAGAGAATGTTTGTGTGTGTGTGTGTGTGGGTATGAGAGAGAGAGAGAGAGAGTGAGTGTGTGTGTGTGTGTGTGAGCGAGAGAATGTTTGTGTGTGTGTGTGTGTGTGTGTGTGTGTGTGTGTGTGTGTGTGTGCGCGTGTGTGTGTGTGTGTGTGTGTAAGCATGTGTGTAGGTCACGCTGCACTACAGACAGATGGATGAGGAGTCTAGAGTGAGAGACACTTTCATAAGAACAGCCGAACAGTCGTTTGCATTTCAGTGTAGGACATTGAATAAAATAAAACACGCAGTGGCTTATGTACTGTACCAGTGTTATTTTAGTACTATTTATATACTGTTATATATAGTCAAATCTGTCAAATCAATACTAAATATTAATGGTCTTTTGAGTTTGTTTTAGTAATTTTAGTAAGAGCTTTTGTCATTTTCATTTTTTTTTTATATATTTATATATAGCAGTAAACACTATTTATACTCCAGTGCTGTTTTCTGATTGGTCAATCCAGTGTTTCCACTACTTCCTGTTGTTTTTGTATGAAGCCGATTGTAACGATCATAGAGTAACCCAAACACATGCATGTAAAAACTTATTTTCCATTCTCTATGAATCATGTTTTCAGGGTCCAGCGTAAGAAGGTTGTGTCTCCTCTTCTCACGTAGTCTTGCTCTGAGCGCTCTGATTGGTGGAAACCATCACCCGTCCATGTCACATGACGCATTACATCACTGGATTGAGGTCAGGCCTGGATTAGACCGAGAGAGAATGGAGAGATTAGGAGCTGTTAGTGCTCAAAAACAGGAGGAGAAAGAAAAGAGGAAAAAGAGAACGAGTGAGACACATTGAACATATGCACTCACTCAAACAGATTTAGTGATTTAGTTTGTGTACACATGCGCTTTGTTGTGTTTTAATGGCCTGCTTGTTTGGACAGAGTTTTTCCAGCTTCAGGATAAAGGTCCTCGGTGATTTAACATTACTTTTATATTCAGGGATTGTTTTATAATGTTCATCCTCGCTAAAGGATTAAACACAGATTTCTTTGCAAAATAGTGATACAGTACAATTCAAAACACATAATGACCATATGTTTTATATTGTGAAAATGAGCCACCAAAAGTAGATATATATACACATTAGAAAAATTAAATAAAATATGTAATTCATTAATAAAGATAATGTAAACAGTGCCTTCAGCTTCAGTTCTGTTCTTTTGGCTAAGAAGTGAAATTGTTCAAATTGATCTCTCTGCTCTCCAGCTGAGTATTGCTGTGATATCATTATACCTTAATAATATATTGACATTATTATTATTGTATATAATTAATTGGTTTATAATTGCCTGATAAAATGCGTCCATCACTGTTTGGAAAAGAAAATTTAGTTTTAGATGTGAGGTTTGTTCAGACATGATTTCATTGACACTCATTATGTAACGCTGATACTTCACGTGTTTCATTAATGATTAGAGCCTGATATGTGGAATTATAGGGGAAATTGTGTTTAATTATTATATTAAACATGCAGTAATTGTGCATGAAGAGCAGGAGAGCTTCTCCACTGATGTTTGTTTGGCTTTCAGAGACGGTTTGATGACAGAAAATGAGAGAAGAGAAAGGATTCAGACTATATGTAAGTCACTGTACGTATATATATATATATATATATATATAGACAGTTATAGTATATAGATATTAGTACTGTCAAATCGATTAATCGCATCTAAGTCTAACTGCAGGTCTTTAGGAGAGATAGAGATCAGGTAACGTCTGTCCAGCGTCAGTCGCTCATGAAACTCACTGACCGACACGAAGCTGCTCTGACACTGAAGAAAAGGCAATGAGAGAGTGAAAGAGACTGAGAAACACTGAAGTGAGAGACAGTAATCCAGACTAATTCACTTTGTACTGCACTGGACTGTAAGAGGATTGAAACATTTTCTAAATTAGATCAGTAAAAATAACAAACTGCAAACCAACACAGAGACAGACAGACAGAAACTGTAGACAGATAGACAGTTACTGTAGACAGACAGATAGACAGATACTACAGACAGACAGACAGACAGAAACTGTAGACAGATAGACAGTTACTGTAGACAGACAGATAGACAGATACTACAGACAGACAGACAGACAGATACTGTAGACAGAGAGATAGACAGATCCTGTAGACAGACAGACAGATACTGTAGACAGACAGATAGACAGACAGACAGATAGACAGATACTGTAGACAGACAGATAGACAGACAGACAGACAGATAGACAGATCCTGTAGACAGACAGATAGACAGACAGACAGATAGACAGATACTGTAGACAGACAGATACTGTAGACAGACAGATACTGTAGACAGACAGATAGACAGATACTGTAGACAGACAGATAGACAGATACTGTAGACAGACAGATAGACAGATACTGTAGACAGACAGATAGACAGATACTGTAGACAGACAGACAGATTGACAGATACTGTAGACAGACAGACAGATAGACAGATACTGTAGACAGACAGACAGACAGACAGATACTGTAGACAGACAGACAGACAGATACTGTAGACAGACAGACAGACACTGTAGACAGACAGACAGATACTGTAGACAGACAGACAGATAGACGGATACTGTAGACAGACAGACAGATACTGTAGACAGACAGACAGATAGACGCATACTGTAGACAGACAGACAGATAGACGGATACTGTAGACAGACAGACAGATAGACGGATACTGTAGACAGACAGACAGATAGACGGATACTGTAGACAGACAGACAGATAGACAGATACTGTAGACAGACAGACAGATACTGTAGACAGACAGACAGATACTGTAGACAGACAGACAGACAGACAGATACTGTAGACAGACAGACAGATACTGTAGACAGACAGACAGACAGATACTGTAGACAGACAGACAGACAGATACTGTAGACAGACAGACAGATACTGTAGACAGACAGACAGACAGATACTGTAGACAGACAGACAGACAGACAGATACTGTAGACAGACAGATAGACAGATACTGTAGACAGACAGACAGATACTGTAGACAGACAGACAGATACTGTAGACAGACAGACAGACAGACAGATACTGTAGACAGACAGACAGATACTGTAGACAGACAGACAGATACTGTAGACAGACAGACAGACAGACAGATACTGTAGACAGACAGACAGATACTGTAGACATACAGACAGACAGATACTGTAGACAGACAGACAGATACTGTAGACAGACAGACAGATACTGTAGACAGACAGACAGACAGACAGATACTGTAGACAGACAGACAGATACTGTAGACAGACAGACAGACAGATACTGTAGACAGACAGACAGATAGACAGATACTGTAGACAGAAAGAGAGTCAGAGATGAAGCTGATGTATGATATTATAATCATCCCACTATGAAAATTCAGTCACACTTTACAGTAAGGTTGCGTTATAGTTAACATTAGTTAACTCGGCTAATGCTGCATTATTGTTCATTGTTAGTTCAAGTTCATTTCAGCATTTACTAATACATTTAAATACTTTGAACTAACATTAATAAACAATGAACATTTGCATTTTTGCTAACATTGTCAAAGATAATAAATGCTGTAAGAAATGTATTGCTCGTAGTTTGTTATCCAAGGCATTTATGGAGCTATTAATGTGTCTTTATTACATGCGAGAAAATAAATGATCTGAGAGAAAAAGTTATCACACTGATAGCAAAAAAGCATTTCATTAGAGAAAAAAGAATATTTGAGAGAAAAAGTTTTCATATCAATAGCAAAAAATAATATTTGAGACTAAAAAGAGTTTTGAGAGAAAGTATTTTCTCATAGAACATAGAAATAATTAAAAAAATTCAAATTTATATTTTTTGAGAAAAAAAATCTCTCAAAATACTTTGAAAAAAAATTAAATATATATATTTTTGCTATCAGTGTGAAAACATTTTCTCTAAAAAAAGTGTTTCTCTCAATCCGCTTTTCTTTGCTTTCAATGCAATTTTTTGCTCTCGTCTCGTGTCAGGATTTTGCTTTCGCTGTGAAAATTGTGTCATGGGCGGGGCCACGTTCTTTTTTTCCTATTGGAACGTTCCTATTGGCCAGTCGGGTGAGCATCGTCTTGTCTTGGGAGTCGAACTGAATCATTACACCATTGTTCGGTTCACCTAGATAGATGCTCCTCTGCCTTTAGATTCTCTGCCCGAGCCCGAATCCCGTCACTATCCTCAGGCCGGGCCTTTGATCTAGAGACGTGCACTCCCAACGCAATAGAGTGCGGCGCGGGACTAGATTTGACGGCCGAGTGCGAGCGCGAGCGCGGGCGGTAGTAATGCACTCACTCGTGTGTGAAGGTTCAGGGAGAATACAACGATTCGTGGGACTCCAGCAAACTAGAAATATCTATGAATAAAACATAAAAACGAATACATTTTTATTCATCTGTTGCAGAAAAGCAACAAGAACAACTAAAACAAAATACAAATGATTTACAGGCCAGAGTTTCGTTTTATAACATGTTTGCAGCGTTGAGCGATGTAGCCAATCACAGACATGTGTGTTGATTTCTTGAACGCAATGGCCAATCAGAAGCATTTACGATAGACTCCCTCACCGCTCAAAACGGACTTTTTGTTCAGAGCTGAATTCTGTATGCTGGCAAATCCTCTAACTATAACAAACAAAGGGTATATATTATGAAAGATTCATTGTGCAGTCAGCTTCATTGATAATAACAGAGATGTGTGAGATCGCGATAAACTGTCAGCTTTAGGGATTTTTAATGTAGCGCACTTTGCGCGCATTCAGTCCTGCCAAACCATGCACGCAGTAGCTGCTTGATTTTATGTTATAACAGTGGTTTGTGTGTTAATCATAGGTGTCATTTACACTGGGGACGCTGGGGACATGTCCCCACCACTTTTTGAAATGGCTGATTTTGTCCCCACCACTTTTTGAAAGCATTTGGTTAAAATGTTCTGAAAAATCAAGCGAACCAAGAAAGGTTTATTTGCACAAATTAAAACATGCAATTCAGTTTAGATACAGAAAGAAACAATGTACATTGTCCAAAAAAAGTAACTTAAACAAAATACGTGCATGGTGTGCGTGCATGGTTTGGCAACTATTACTGATTCTAAAATTACCCAAAAACATGCATGCGCCGATCAGTATCAGAGTAAAGTAGTAAATTCTCTCTCTGAGAACATGACAAACAGGCACTGCATTCTATGTGGGTTGCAAATCCCACATTGTTTTAATTTGATCTTGTGTTATTTGATGCAGATATGTTGCGTTGTATGCTTATGGTGTGTGTTTTCTTTTACATATGTAATGAATTTCATTGTAATCATTGACTTAACACGCTGCTTTCTACAGCAGGGCTCGACATTAAGCCTTTTCATGTGCTTGTCCTTTGGACAAGTAAATCTGTCATTCACTTGTCTCAGTAAAAAAGTTGCTTGTCCGTATTTTTTTTATTTTTTTATTCTGAAGCAATATTCTCATCAGTGTTCAATCAGCTTTGATATTTAAATCAGCATATTGTAATATCTGCACCTTTAAAGGGCATCCCCTCCCCCAATCGTATTAAATGTATGCTTCATCATTAAATTCCTAAATTTGATCAATAAATTAAATTATTTAGAATAACAAGACACTATAGGGCCGTTACCCTAGGTAGGGCTGATCAAATTAAATAATTTACACTGAAAAATTGCAATTGCATAAAATAATGTTATGAAATTGATTTAAATATACAAATAAGAAACGTTGGAAAGAATGATACTACTTTTAAACATAACACTAAACCGCCAGTAGGTGGCGGCAGGCGACCGTCTTAATGAGTGAGTCATTGATTCATTCATTCAAACGATTCGTTCAAACGGCTGATTCATTCAAGAATGAGACAGATGTTTATGAATGGGTCATTGAATCTTTATTCGTTCAAAATGCTGAATCATTCAGTAATGAAAACAGGTTGAGTGTTCCTGTGAGATGCGCCGTGGTTCTGCTGTGATTTTTGTTTGGAACTATTTTCGCTGCAGAAACAGAACAAAAACAGCCAATTGCATCTAAAATGTTACAAGAGACTTAATTTGAACTGTTTATTGAATTGTTGTAGGAAATCAATGTCACATTTTCAATTGTGATGGTATTCAAGAAAAATAATTGAGGTTGCTTAACATATGTTAAAAATATAAAAACTCCACAATTAGATGTGTTATAGGCAGTATGTTGTTAACTGAGTGTGTGTGTGCTGCACTCATGTGTGTAGATTTCTCCTCGAGAGGCTGCGTGAGCGTCAACAGCGCAACCTACATCAGTAATAACCTACATTATCCACAATCGATCGCAACTTACAATAAATGTAATAAAATCAGAATCATTCTCTCGGTTTAGTGATTCCCTAGTTATTTGTTTATTTTTCTTATTGATGTTCTAATCAGGCTACTTGTCCGATCGGGCAAGTAAAATTATCTTTTCCCTTAAAAAAATCCACTTGTCCCGGACAAGCGTTATGTCGAGTCCTGTAGTCTACAGTATGGTGCTTTGGCACTGTTCGGTTGAGCTGGTGTTGCAGGGACTGTTACATGTGCAGTCGACATTGTTGAGGGTTTTATGCTGAGTATTTTCGTGTTGTTGACTGGCTTATGCTATGCCCATTTTTGATGCGCCATTATTCAATATTTTTCCCGTCCTGCTGTAATGTTTTTTTCATCTGATCTTTTGTCCCCACCACTTTTCAACACAAACTGACGCCCCTGGTGTTAATGCTTTAATAACAAATAATTTATCAGGAGCATTTATGCTGATGTGTATGATGGCGACACGTAGGCTAACTTGAAAGTATTTGGAGGTGCAGAACAGAGGAGGAGGAGGAGGAGGAGGAGAAAGTAACATGGAAAGTAGTTGAGAACGTCAGTTATAACGACCCACGTATTAAAATTGTCGGGTTTAAATCGGGCTCATAATTATAGTTAATGTGTCGGGCCGGGCTCGGACACAACGTGCACAACTCGGGTAGGGTCGGGCTTGATTTTTTTGAACCCGATCTAAGCTCTAAGTTGAGCATGGACACTCCAATGTTTGGGTAAGATGATGACACACACGATGTCTGGCTGAGCAAGTTCAGCATCACTGAAGATTAAATATTAAAAATAGTTGTGTGTGTGTGTCATCATCTTGACCAAACATTTGAGTGTCCGTGCTCAACTAAGGCAGAGGCGGCATCTATCTATGAACCGAACCCAAAGGGACGCAAACAATGGTGTAATGATTCAGTTCGACTCCCAAGACAAGACGATGCTCACCCGACTGGCCAATAGGAACGTTCCAATGGGAAAAAAAAGAACGTGGCCCCGCCCATGACACAATTTTCACAGCGAAAGCAAAATCCTGACACGAGACGAGAGCAAAAAATTGCATCGAGAGCAAAGAAAAGCGGTTTTTTGAGAGAAACACTTTTTTTTTTTAGAGAAAATGTTTTCACACTGCTACGCAAAATATATATATTTAAGATTTTTTTTCAAAGTATTTTGAGAGAGATTTTTTTCTCAGAAATAATTTTAAAAATTTCAAATTTATATTTTTTTATGTTCTGAGAAAATACTTTCTCTCAACTTTTTTTTAGTCTCAAATATTATTTTTTTGCTAATTGAAATGAAAACTTTTTCTCTCAAATATTCTTTTTTCTCTCATGAAATGCTTTTTTGCTATCAGTGTGATAACTTTTTCTCTCAAACTTTTTTTTTCTTTCAGATCATTTATTTCGCACATGTAATAAAGACACATTAATAGCTCCATAGGCATTAACTAATGTAACCAATGAGAACTAAAAGTTACTTTTCAATTCTACAATTCAGAGATAAAAGCCAAATGTAAAATTATTATCAAAAAACTGATGGAGATATTTGACGATCATGTCGTGGGATTT
>CM060605.1:48068475-48074946 GCA_030578255.1 Tiaroga cobitis | reverse complement strand
ATCAGGTGTGATAACTTTTTTCTCTCAAACTTTTTTTTTTCTTTCAGATCATTTATTTTTCGCACATGTAATAAAGACACATAATTAATAGCTCCATAGGCATTAACTAATGTTAACCAATGAGAACTAAAAGTTACTTTTCAATTCTACAATTCAGAGATAAAAAGCCAAATGGTAAAATTATTATCAAAAAACTGATGGAGATATTTGACGATCATGTCGTGGGATTTGAAGTGTTGAAGCCTGACACTGTGAGTCTCTATGATGACAGTCCCTTCAATTAGCTTGTGTTTCACAGGTGAGACGCGACTGATGATGATGAAGATGACGAAGATGCTGATGATGATGAAGATGGTGATGATGATGAAGGTGACATTTCAGGATCATTTCTTCAAATCAGTCTGCAGGTATTATGTGTGTTCATATCTGTTTTTAAATATTAAGGAAATTTAAATGAGGTAAAAGAAAATACACATATAAATCATTCTGTCCCCATTAAAACACACACACACACACTCTAACAAACACACAAACTTTTGGAACCCTTATTTTTAAAAAGTGTACATATTTGTTTTTAATTTACAGTCATTCTGCCCCACTTGTGTGTTTGTGTGTGTGTGTGTGTGTGGGATTAGGAATCGATTAAAGGCAAATTGAAGAAACTCCGGCTCTGATGTGCCTGTGGATTAGAGGGAAAGAAATGAATCATATTTTAAATCCTGAGAGTCTCTGAACCCGTCTGCACTGAACATGCCATATGCTGCAACCATCCAGATTACACACACACACACACACACACACACCCATTCTCTCTCTCTCTCTCTCTCTCTCTCTCTCTCTCTCTCTCTCTCTCTCTCTCTCACACACACACACTCTCACACACACACACACACACACACCACACACACACACATTCTCTCTTACGCACAACACTCACTCACTCTCTCACACACACACACACACACACACACACACACACATCTCTCTCTCTCTCTCTCTCTCTCTCTCTCACACACACACTCTCTCACACACACACACACACACACACACCATTCTCTCTTACGCACACACTCACTCACTCTCACACACAGACGCGCGTGCACTTCTGTGACTCTTTTTTCCATCTTAACGTGTTTCTTTCTGCATCTCTCTTTCTCATAAACACATGATGGACAAACACATGATGGTTTTAATTAGTGTGTGTGTGTGCGTGCGTGCGTGTGTGTGTGTGTGTGTGAGAGAGAGAGAGAGAGAGAGAGTGAGTGTGTGTGTGTGCGTGAGAGAGAGAGAGAGAGAGAGAGAGAGGAGAGAGAGAGAGAGAGAAGAGAGAGAGAGAGAGAGAGGAGAGAGAGAGAGAGAGAGAGAGGAGAGAGAGAGAGAGAGAGAGAGAGAGAGAGAGAGAGGAGAGAGAGAGAGAGAGAGAGAGAGAGAGAGAGAGAACATACAGCAGACATTTTCATTGGGCGAAACTAATAAAAAAAAACATATCCAGCTCATATTTAATCATAAATGTAAAAAATCCAAATTAATTCATGCATAAAGAAAATAGACCTTCTATTAGGATTAAAATATTTAGCCATTTAAATAGTTTGTTTTTTATTTTATTATTATTGATCATTTATAAATGTATTTGACCAATAAAACACTTATGTATGCATGTGATTTACTTATTGTTTGTTTGTATGCGTGTGTATTTATCTGTCTTTTTTTTCTTTGTGTATTTATTGATTAATTTGTTTGTTTTTTAATGCAAGTATGTATTTGTTTGTTATTTTTTATGTATGCATGTTTGTTAGTTTATTTGTTCAATCATTTATGTATTCATTCATTTATTTACTAAAGTCTTTTTTCTTTAGATATTTAACAGTTTTTTTACACCCATTGTTTTACTGATTTGAAAAGATCTTATTTTGTTTTGTGAAAAAAAGACTTATTTAAAAAAAACGTCATCGACTTGTCCTGTATTTATGGAAAGAAATGGTTTATTTATAACTCATTGAAAGTCTCTGAACTACAAGACTCTAGAAGCAAACACAATGAAAAAGCAGGACATTACAAACAAAAACAGAAAAAAAAGTTGATTTGAAAAAAAAAAAGATGATTTTGTACAAACAGACATTAAGAGCGTTGGAGCCTATAAAACCTGAAACCCCTGAGATTGAAGAATAAACAAACACTGATTGTTGGCAGAATCTAAACGTTAAGAGTCAGAGAGTTTAATTCCATGCAACTCAACACATGATTTCATTCAAGTAAAGTTTGACATTGAAAAAGAAAGAGTGTGTGGCGTCTCAAACAACAGATGTTGTGATCTAAATTATAATATCAATTAAAGAAACATATAAAACACAAATGTATCATCTTGGGCTCTGTCATCTCTCTGACACAAAAGCACGTTCATCTTCGTTCTTCAGTATCAAAAGCATCTTATTCATAAACATATGAGAATATGTTTCTGGGGATTCTGAAGGATGAAACATCATCTAGTCTAATGATAATGATACACCTCCTAAAACATCAAGACAGAGCCTTTGCAGTACAGATGATGATGATGATGATGATGATGATTGTCAGATCGAGGTGTAAGTCACTGCTTTACTGAACGCGCTAAATACTTGATCTTCGCAGTTTAAGAACCTGCTCGATGATCTATCATCTACGCTAGACTTCATTCAAAACACTCAAGACGGAGAGTAAAGTTCTGGTTATCGTCCTTTAGAAACATCTCCAGTCAGTTTTCACTTCTGTCCAGAACTCAAAACGAAATGCCTCATTTGTGCACGAACGCTTCAGAATATGGGTTTGACGTGATCACCCTGATTCTTAAAAAAATAAACGACGCTTCAATGAAGAACCCTTTAACATTTCCACTGCGCAAAAAGCACAATAAGAAGGGTTCATTTACGGCATACGCCATTTGGAACCGTTACATTTGAAGAGTGCACGGACTTTCCCTTCTGAACGCCCTACAGGACCTGGAACTTCCAGGAGTTTTGGTCCTTGTAGTCCAGACAGTCCGCGGCGCTGAAGTTCAGTTTCCAGGACGCCGTTTGGTCTTTGTAGTCTAGGCAGTCGACGGCGCCGAAGCCCAGTGACGCGGCGCTGTAGCCCTGGGACGAGAGCGAGGCGGGGGATTGGCTGAGAGCACCGCTCATGGAGCCGGTGATGGGGCTGAGAGCGCCCCCGGTGGCCGACAGCTGCGGGTGCATGGGAGACAGGTACGAGCTGCAGTCCAGCCCGGTGAAGTAGGACGAGGAGGTGGCGTAGCCTTGCCCGTACGCCGGGGCCTGTGTGTATGTCATGGGGTACCCGCCGGAGCGCTGAAGGCACGCCCCGGACACCGACAGCGGGTCCGGCAGCGGAGAGATGGACGCCGGGCTCCAGATGGACACGGTGGCGCTGGTGGAGCTCGGGGTGATGGAGGTCCCGGGTGGAGGTGGGGGGGGAGGAGGGCTGTAGGTGGTGCCGGCGTTGGCCTCGCTGACGCTGGGCTCGCGGGCGGGCGAGGACTTCTTCTTCGGGGGTCTGGGTTTGGTCTGGCCGCTGGTCTGTTGCTGCTGCTGTTGACGGCACTTGGCGCGCCGGTTCTTAAACCACACCTGCAGAAAACACACAGTCGGTTACGCGACAGGACGCTGGGATGCCTCTTTGACGCATGGAAGATGCTGATGTCTGGTTTGAGTTGTTTTAAATGTAATTTATTTTTGTTGCTTGTTTATTTATTTTACTGATATATGTGTATATAGGTCTTATTTACATAAACACATGCACACACACACACACATATGTATAAACTATTAGATATAAACATTTAGATCCGATTAACCGATTTGACAGCACTAATTAATATATATCAGAAATAAAAATAAACAACAAGCATAAATAATCGATTGTGATTAATCGATAAATCAGCATGATTAATCGATTACTCGCGCCAATCATGTATGTACACACACACACATCAAATCAAATCAATTAATCACGATTAATCACATCTAACATAAAAGTTTCTTTAATATAATTTGTGTGTTTGTGTGTGTGTGTGTGTGTGCCTGTCTGTGTGTATATCTATAGGTGACACTTTACAATAAGGTTCCATTTGTTAACATTCCTTAACTAGATTAATTAATATATTAACTAACAATGAACAACATTAAAGCAACTATTTATCTTAGTTAATATCAATTTCAACATTTAATAATACAGTATTAAATTTAAAAAGTATGCTATCTGTTAATATTATTTAATGGGACTGGGCTGACATGAACTAACAATCAACTGCTGTATTTTTATTAAATAATGTTAATAAAGATTAATATACACATTTTTGCTTATTGTTGGCAAATGTTAATAAATGCATTAACTAAAGTTAACTAATGGGACCTTCTTGTATTGTGTGTGTGTGTGTGTGTGTGTGTTCTAGCCTCACCTGGACTCTGGACTCGGGCAGGTTGATCTTGAGCGCGACCTCTTCCCTCATGAATATATCCGGGTAACGCGTCTTGGCGAACAACGCCTCGAGGATGTCGAGCTGCGCGCGCGTGAACGTGGTTCTCTCGCGCCGCTGTTTGCGTGGCGTGTCTGAAAACACACACACAAACACCAACTGTTCAACATCTCGTCTTCAATGTGCATCTATCTATCTATCTATCTATCTATCTATCTATCTATCTATCTATCTATCTATCTGTAATATGTTCAAAAATATAATTGTAATCGTATTTTTTATTAGCCTACACTTATAAAATAAAGAATTTATGTAGTATAAATGTTATGTTTTACTTAGTCTATAAACCTGATAATTAATTAACCGACGCGTTGTTTTTTACTTTCTTGAAATAATATAATATCTCTGACTGTGGATTAATAAAGGTTTCACTGCAGTTGATTAAACGGGAAACTCGCATTAATTATCTCAATCAGCAGCATTAATTATTATCCGTGTTTACAATGATAATTATTTCGCATTGGCTCATCGATTATCAGACTTTTACTAAATAAACCAAGCCTTCTCATATTTATATCATATATATCATAATTATCGAAACAATTTTTTTATTTTAAAAAAATCTATTGAAACTGTCGATGTGGATTTTCACATGCGTGTCATTTTAGTTCATCGCTGTCATTTTCATATTTTAACAGCTCATTTGAATGGATATTCGTTGCTTTGACTTAACATTCGATTTTTAACAAAATAATTCGAAAAATTATATACGTGGCAAATTAAAAATTAAGTTCGATATAAAGGCCTAATCTATAAACTTTATATATTTTCGATTGCAGTAACTCTATTTAGTCATGATAGCCCATCTTTAATAAACGAAAAATATTTTGTATCATTCTGAGAAGCAAAAGGAAGTGTAAATCATGTTTATAAGTCATAACTCATTCATTAAAAATGTTACAATATAATGACGTTTTCAGCACGTTTCTAAGCGCATTTATATGCATAAATACTTATGAGAGTTGTTAGCAATTTTCTCAGTTCCAGGTCGCTTCTTAAACTATTAAGATAATATAAATATTAAGGATAAGCCGATCAGCACTTTTACGCGCAGTTTAAATATCATTTTTACGCGCATTAAAATATAATTGTATGCGTAGTTTAAATATCATTTTTACGCGCAGTTTAAATATCATTTTTTACGCCCATTAAATGTCACATCTGATCTATAAATTCGCATTATGACATGGGAAATGAATAAATCCAAAAAAAATCAAACGCAGTTAAACAAGCACTTACTGGGATATCCGACGGCGGAGTGCAGGAGATCCATCCCGGTTCCGGACAGAGTCAAGCCGTTGACGGAGTAATGAGGCTGTTTCATGTAGGACATCATGACTATAAACTCTGTCTCTCTCTCTTCTCCTGTCTCACTCTCTCTCTCTCTCTCCCTCTCCCTCTCCTTCTGTCTGTTTCTGTCTGAAATGGATCTTTATTTTTACGCAGGATGGTTGTCTGTTAGTTTCGGGTTATTTTGTTCTGTTCTGATGTGAGATGCTGACCCAGCGGGGATCAGCGATCGGTGTGTCCGGTGCGGGTGTTCGGGTGTGCGGGTGTTCGGTGCGCTCGGTCGCTCGGTGCGCGTGTCTCCGTCTCCGTCTGATAGTGGTGAAGTGAGGAAGAGGAGGAGGAGGCGGCTAATTAGAGAAGAACAAGACCTGAACAAACCCCTCCCACCTCATACACCCCCCCTCTCTCTCTCTCTCTCTCCCTCTCTCTCTCTTCTTTCAGATTCAAGAAGTTATATATATTGCGTTTATGGAGAAAAAAACACAATATAAGATCATTATTACAAGTATAATGTATTTGAATAAAGTATTAAAGTTACTGTGCTGTTAGTGTTTGTTTCTCATATTATATTACTCCTCTTTTTATTTATCTAAACTAACACTCACTTGAATTACAACGCAACAAATCACTACAAAATATAGCCTATATTTTTGCAAAGGTTCCCGTTAAGTTAT
>CM060605.1:48055975-48058475 GCA_030578255.1 Tiaroga cobitis | reverse complement strand
TTGTTGAAATAACTATGTTTGTGTGAATGACACTTTGCAGCTTCTATATATAAATATTAACTTTCTCGTGGAAGAGCTGCTTGTGATGAGCTGTGATTGATTGATCGACTCTCATCACTGCTGTGATTGATGGTTGTCAATGTATTACAATGATACAAAACAGATATTAATACATCAATAGGTCGGTAAATTAACATTATATCAGATAATGAAATACGGTTTATTACTGTAAATTTTAAATTAAGTCTGTAAAACCAATAACGTTGCTACCGTATTTTTGACGGTAAAGCTCTGGTAACCACAGCTGCCGTTTTTTTACCGTAAAAATTACGTTTTTTTTTTTACAGTGTAGGTTCCTTTTTCAAATAAGTAACGCAAGTCACTTCTTCCCACAAGTATTGCGTGCCAGCTCTCCTGTGCTCGCGTTGAGAGAAACCACGAGTAAGTGTTGAGGCGTTGTGTGCGAACATGTTCTCGTAGCCGTAGACTAATGTGAGCACACATTTACTCTTTTCACTTGCACACAAACTGATTCAGTATTCCTCAAAATAATAAAGACAGTGAAATGCAATTCTATGTTAAAGGGATAGTTCACCCAAAATGTAAACTCTGTCAGTAATTACTCTCCTCGTGTTGTTCAACCCCGTAAGACGTTCGTTCATCTTCGGGACACAGATGAAGATATTTGTGATTAAATCTGAGAGCTGGATCACTCCTCCATAGGCTTCTAAGGGATTGAAACTTGCCGGCTCAGAAAAGTTATTAAAGACATCGTTAAAATAGTCCGAGTGACTACAGTGGCTCAACCTTAAGTTTATCAAGCGACGAGAATACTTTCTGTGCGCAAACAAACAAACAAAAATAACGACTTTATTCAACTATTCATTTCCTTCTCTGTGGGCCGTGCACGTAGTGTAACAGCGCAGCGCTTCTGTGTTGTACGTCACACGTAGGCTCACTATTGGCCGACGCTGGTCATGTGTGTGTGTGTGATGATGCGTGTGACGTATAGAAGCGCTGCGCTGTTACACTACGTGAACTCACTCGAGGTCCACAGAGAAGAACATGAATAGTTGAATAAAGTCGTTATTTTTGTTTGTTTTTGCGCACAGAAAGTATTCTCGTCGCTTGATAAACTGAAGGTTGAGCCGCTGTAGTCACTCGGACTATTTTAACGATGTCTTTACTAACTTTCTGGACCGGCAAGTTTCAATCCCTTAGAAGCCTATGGAGGAGTGATCCAGCTCTCAGATTTAATCAGAAATATCTTCATCTGTGTCCCGAAGATGAAGGAAAGTCTTACGGGGTTGAACAACATGAGGGAGAGTCATTACTGACAGAGTTCACATTTTGGGTGAACTATCCCTTTAAATTACACAAATATACTTTATGTATTTAATCTCACTTTAAGGCTGACCTTCAATAATCAGATTCAACCATAGTAATAAGCAAAAACTACTTTAGATAAACATCACATTTGAGTAAAAAAATGTATTGTATCGCATTACTTTCCATAAAAACTAACTAATTATGGCAATTAGTTAATTTTTTAAAGGGGTCATATAATGGTACATGCACTTTTACAAGTTTATCGTACTGAAATGTGTGTTGGCAGTGTCTGTACACAACCATCATATAATGCTAAAAATCCATCCAGTGTTTTTTTTTAATCTCCTTATATGTTTTCCCCTGCCTCAAATTGAGCCGTTCGATTTTGTGACGTCACTAAAGCGGAAGCCCCTCCCACGATTGTTGATTGACAGCAGCGTTTCAACACAGACCCGCCCTCGCTCGCTCGTGAGCGAGCTGTCAATCATAGTCCGCGGGGACCGGCGCTGTCATTGTTGATATGCTGGAGCACTGTCTATGAGCAGAATGGCTCTAAGCGATTGTGGTGTTCTGTTCTTGGGTGTAATAACGAACACAGTCATTTTAATGTTCCTAAATCCGAACCGCTGAAGACGTAGTGGCTGAGTTTGTTTTCGAAGGGAATATTCCCCACGAGCAACGTCAATGCGTTCATGTTTGCGCGAATCATTTCACACACCAGACTGCTTTATAAACGAGGATCAGTGTAAAGCTGGTTTTGCTAAGAAGCTGCTCATGAAGTGTATGACGTTCTCAATATAATTCATAATCCCACGTTTATACTGAACAACGCGTTATGGTTATTGTGTTATTGTGTTCAAACGGTGTACGCACAGAACAGAGAGGCGGAGTCAGCGAAGCTCATTATCATTTAAAGGCACATGCACTGAAACGGCGTGCTGAAAACAGAGCTGTTTTTGACCTGGTAAAATAAGTGTTTTCTTAAAATACTAATGAGAATTTTTAATTAAAGTATATTACAAACTTTTAATTTAGACCCTAAAGAATCATATTAGCTTGATTGATCATTATATGACCCCTTTAAGGAGTAAAGCAATATTGTAACACATGTAACTTTCTTAAACTGATTGCTAGACCCACAGTGAGTGGGCTTTATTCACTAATAACACCA
>CM060605.1:48025975-48050975 GCA_030578255.1 Tiaroga cobitis | reverse complement strand
GAAGTGAGGCATTTACCACTTCTAGGAGATCTGCTTCTAAGCTGTTTAACACACTTTTAAAAAAAGATGTGGGAAGTGTGTCAAGGGCGCAGGTTGATGTTTTAAGGTGCTGTACGGTTTCTTCCAAAATTTTGCCATCAATTTCTTCGAAAACAGACATAGTAACTACTTTCTCAGGTAGTGGTCTGATCTGTTTGACCCCAGCGCAACTCAAGGATGAGCTGATCACCTTTCTGATATTATTGATTTTCTCAGAGAAGAAAGAAGCAAACTCACTGCACTTGATGTCTGAGAGCATTTCACTGGGAATCTGGCTTGGGGGGTTTGTCAGTCTCTCTACAGTAGCAAAAAGAGTGCGTGTGTTGTTTAAGTTGCTGTTTATAATATTCGAGAAGAAAGTCTGTCTAGCTTTGCCTAGTTCCATATTAAAAGCATGGATGCTGTCTTTGTAGATGTTATAATGGACTACAAGTTTTGTCTTCCGCCACATGCGCTCTGCTCTTCTGCATTGTCTTTTCATGTTTTGCACAGCTGTTGAGTTTCTCCAAGGTGCTTTTTGTCTACCACTCTTCCTGACTTTCACAGGAGCAATATCATCAATTACACTTTTAATTTTTGAGTTAAAAGATTCAAGGAGAAAATCAACAGAGTCAGCAGATATGCTTGGTTTTAAAGATATAGCCTTCATAAATAGGACACTAATGTTCTCATTTAAGCATCTCTTCTTGACAGACACAGATCTAGCTTCAATGGCAGGAGAGATCAGTATATCAAAGAAAATACAGAAATGATCAGACAGTGCTACATCCTTGATAACAATTGATGAGATGTTTAGACCCTTACTGATAAGTAAATCTAGAGTGTGTCCACGATTATGTGTGGGTCCATGTACATGCTGAGTCAGATCAAAAGTTTTGAAAACAGTTTTGATTTCTTTTGCCATATTGGTTTCTGCATTATCTATGTGAATGTTAAAATCTCCAGCAATGGCAAAACAGTCAAACTCAGAGGAAATTGTTGATAACAGTTCTGTAAATTCCTCAGCAAAAGCTGGAGAGTATTTTGGAGGCCTGTAAATAATGATAAGTAAAATACGTGGAGCGCCTTTTAACACAATACCCAGATATTCGAAAGACGGGTAATTCCCAAATGATATTTGCTTACATTGATAGACATCTTTAAAAAGAGCAGCTACGCCCCCGCCTCTCTTTACCGCTCTGCAAACACTCATAAAAGTAAAGTTAGGAGGGGATGTTTCATTGAGGACTGTTGCACTGCAGCTGTCTTCTAGCCAAGTTTCATTTAGAAACATAAAGTCCAGGTTGTATGTGGTTATTAAGTCGTTGACTAGAAGTGATTTATTTTTAAGTGAGCGGATGTTTAAAAGTGCTAACTTAACAGTCTTACTTTTTGTCCCCACAGCGATCTTAGTTTGCCGTGTGATAGGCACCAGATTAGATGGGTTTGCTGTATGGCTTTTGAAGGCCTTAGATTTTCTATCATGTAATTGAACAGCAATAGAGAAAGATACAGGCACACTGGGTTCCCGCTTGTTTTGTAAACATTTAAGAAAGTTACTGTTATCATAGCGGGTACCCGACATATATCACTGAGAGTTGGTATCAGTTGTTTTTGGTTCACCGCGAGCCGCTGGAGGATGGTGTGGGCCCTGGCGCTGTGGCAGAGGCCGAAGAGCTCTCACAGGAGGAGGAGGAGGGCGAGCTGGGCCCGCAGGCTTTGGTGGTTGTGGGGCCTGCCGTTTTTTGGTTGACATCTGGGGGCTTGCAGCAAAAGAGTGGGATAGTTTGGTTCCAGCATACACCAGTTGTTCCATTTTCTCTGAGAAGCACAGAAGTGGAGTTGCTGGAGAGAGAGATAACGTGTCTGGTGAGAGGGGCTGTTGTTCTGGTGTTATCGGAGGCTGTGATATGCTGTCCTGTATTCCCTGGCTGTTTTCCAGAAAGTTGTCCTTGGGTGCTGAATCTTCTAGCAGTTCTAATATGTCACAGTCTGTTTGTGGTGAGCTCTGTGGGCAGGGCTCAGCTGAGATTGTGTCCGTGAGCAGAGGTTGTTGTGGCTGAGTGGTGTTATCATTGTCCTTGTGTGATGTGTCGGCCGCATGTCCATTCAGGTGCATAAGTGAAGTCCTGTGGTCATTCATACTGTGTCCAGGTGTGTGTGTGCCATTCAGGTTGAGTGGATTGGCACACACTGCAGAAGGATGATGGAGGGAGAAGTAGATATTGTCCTTTAG
This sequence comes from Tiaroga cobitis, assembly GCA_030578255.1. Taxonomy (NCBI): domain Eukaryota; kingdom Metazoa; phylum Chordata; class Actinopteri; order Cypriniformes; family Leuciscidae; genus Tiaroga; species Tiaroga cobitis. The sequence goes on along the minus strand of CM060605.1, from coordinate 48,048,721 downwards.
CACTCTTGAGCCAAGTTTGTTTGGGTGGAGCCCATCCTGTTGAAACAGTTGCCTCTGACTCCAGAAAAGATTGAAGTTGTCAATGAAGTTCACTCCTTTTATATTGCAGGTTTTTTGCAGCCATGTGTTAAGCCCAAGCAACCGTGAAAACCTGTTTGTTCCTCTTGCTGGGAGTGGTCCACTGATGAATGTCTGAACTTTCAGTCTTTTAAGTGTTTCAAAAAGTTCCTTGAAATCCTTCTTAAGGAGTTCTGACTGCTCTTTATGAATATCATTCTTCCCCACATGAACAATGAGTCGATTTGCAGTCTTATGTTTCATCAGAATGTTCTGAAGTTCCTTGTTTACATCAGAAGTCGTTGCTTGTGGAAGGCAGCATGTAGTTGTGTCCCTGCTAATAATGTTTCTGATTATGGAGTCACCCACTATCAGAGTCCTGGGCTCGGTTGCGCTCTGAGCTGAGTGCCGCTGTCTGCTCGACCTTGAGCGCCAGTTAGCATTAGTGTTAGCTACTGGCTTATTCATTCTGTGTTCGATCACATTCATTACATTCAGGGATTCCTCATTCATTAATACTTCAAATCTGTTCTCAAGATGTATAGGCGGTGGTAGGAGACCAGTGTTTGCAATCCTTGTCAGAGCCGTATCTGGGGTAGAGGATGCTACTGCGGCAATGTGTGATGCTCGTGACAATCTGATGTCTCGAGTGCCTTTGGGTCTCGCTCCCTGTTTGTGCCATCGATTTGTAAGTCGATCGGCTTGTTTCTCTACACTCAGTATAGCCTGTCGAGGAGCACTAGATTCATGGGACTCACCGGTATGCTGAGGGCGTTCATGATGAAGCTCTGTTGTGTGTTCCGTCTGGTTTGGTGGTCCCACAAGTAACTTTGTTTCAAGAACTGCAATCCTTTGTAAAAGTCTCTGGCAGTTAGTGCAGCAAGTAGATTCCAGAAGAGGCATTTTCTCTTATCCTTATGAATGTAGGGAGTTGTGTTTTCTCTTCCCCGGAATGTAAGCTTTCAGTGGGAGGCTGGTCGGAGAAAAGAATTCTGCTTTTTTCAAGCGTTTGAGCACTGTACTGAAGTTAAAATTAGGTGATAAAAGGAAATAAAATATAAAAATATAAACGATAGAGCAATAAAAAATATAAAAGCGATAGAGCAAAGCGCGGAGCAGTAAGCAAGAGCGTCCGAACAGTAGCTGAGCAGGAAGTAACATGTTAAACATGTTATCACATGGATGAATAATCATATGCAAATGATATGCAGATGAGGATATGCATAGTAAAACTAGGTGTTGTAAGCTGGTTGTTTCGGGGAGGAGACGCATGTGCGCACAATCTTCCGCTGACTGGGATTTATAAAGTGAATTCTGCGCAGGTTCTGGCGTACGCGCGGTTTTATAAGTCTGAATATTTGCCATTTTTTTGCTTTCGGACGCACGTACACTTTTAGTAAGGATTCTACCCATAGTTTTATAAATGAGACCCCTGGTCTTTAATAATGTCCTCATTAGCACAAAGGGGAAACAAGTTTTATTTCTGAAACGTTGTAGTTGGATGTTCGTCTATTAGGTTTTTTTAATATTACTACTAGCGTCCAGAGAACATCCAAAAGTGACGTTCCCATAATGTTTGAAGAATGAGACAATAGAAAGTTTCCTTAATGTACCATAATAATGTGTTACATATCATATTTATTACTGTGTGTTCGTAGTTAAATAAAGACCAAGACAATTTTCCAAATGATATATTTTGCAATATTTTTAATAAAGTAAAAACGCATGTTGCTGGTCACATGTTTACTGGTACACAGTAAAATCCTCCGTGTTAAACGAACACTGCTCAGTTTTAATATCGGCCCAGTCTATAGAGAGTAAGAGTAACTCTGAAGCAATGTTGCAGTCAGTGGAATAAAGTAGATTCGCTCTATAAGTGATGATGGAGCATTAGTGATGAACACCTGCTGTCAACAAGCAGAATCACTGAGGACGACAGGAACAACAGGAACAGACAAAAGAGAAGAGCAGAAAAACTATAACTACAACTGACTCACTGCCTTAGATTAATAATATCAACAAATAAAATGACAAATCAAAAATAAATATCTCATAAGAGGATGATTAAACAACTCCAAAAACAGCATTACCATATTCACTTATTACAAACCAGTTTGGGCTTTATTTATTTCATATGGTACATGTACAAAGCCCTTTATTTGAGCTCTTGGCCATTGACTTTAATTGAATTCATTCAATAAAGAATTGTTAAAAGTCCCGATATCACGATTGTCAACAATATTTCATGCTCCTGAATGACTCCGTTATGTGCACTTTTGTGAGTCAGTGACTGACAGCTGGATTTTGACACATGAGTTCCCAAATGAGTATGAAAGTCTTCAAAAGTGGCAACGTTCAGTTTTGAACTTTCTTTGTCAAGTTGTTTTTAGCTATCCCATAAAACATGTTTGACCCAGGGCTGGACTGGTAATCTGGCATACCGGGCAAATGCCCGGTGGGCCGACGTGCTTTTTGGGCCGATACATCTCATACTTTTTTCTTTTTTTTTTGCGGCCCATAAAACTCGTATATCGGCGGCCCATTCGTTTTGTTTTGTTTAATTGACGGCGCTGGGTTAGTACCGGTGTAATGCATTGGTCAAAAAAAGTAAGCGTCAGTTTTTTTTTCCACTGACGGACCGGCCCATGAAACGCGTAGATCAGCGGCCCATTGGTTGTTTTCTTGATTGACACGGGGCTGGCCCAATCACATCTTTAAACACCTCCCCTTTGGGCTTTGAGTGAGCGTGCAGTGTCAAGTGTGTATCTGTCAAAATAGTCTGAGAGATGGAGAAGAAACGCAAGGAATGTGCAGAGAAATAGCGTGTAATAGAAATAGCAGACGCTGTAAAATGTGTCAAAATATGTTTTCTGCAGCAACAGGACCAGCTGCAGAAAACACCCAGTGGCTGATGAGGAGGATAGTAAGGAGGATCAGGAGAGAGATGAGAAAGTGTAGAGTCCGCGGTAAGCAGAACTACTTTCAAAACACTTTGGCTATGAGTGTAGGAACCCATAACCCAGTTACGCATTATTTCCACATCTGCATAGTTGACGATTACAGAAATTTACTAGAAGTTTAATGAGACGCGTTTTTATCCATGTTTTCCGCCAAAATAAAAGCTTGATGCAGTTTCCGTCAAAATAAAAGATCATGTGCTTATCTCTTTCAAGTTTAGAAATTAGTACAAAACTAATTATGAAAGTTTTCTTTATTTTTCAGTGCATTTGTTTTACAATATATGGCTATTAGGCTACTGTCATGAGATTAATGTTATAACTATTATTATGTAGTAGTGTAATATAGACAGACACTGTTACTAAAATAGGTTTAATTTTTTCTTTGTTATATTTGCACACAGAATATGGGTTGGAGCTTTTAATTTTGAACCCTCAAACTGCACCAGATTGATGAATTTAACATTAAAATGTACAAAATTTTCTTAGGGGGAGCATGCCCCCGAACCCCCCTAGAAGGACAGAGGTCCGCCCACCACAGTTTTACCAAAATTCCTGTGAGAAACACTTGTATTTCTATGCCAATGCAGATTATAGCTTGTTTTTTGGATGCATCACTGTGGAGTATAGTTCAATTGTATTAATAAAGTACAATTTTGTACTTATTTCATCTGTTAACTCTCGTTACTCACTCATTACATGGCATTAGTGGGTTTAATGAATAGGAGTTGCACAAAAACATATTCAAGGGCGTGCAAAGATGGGTGGTGTTTATTATCATATGTAGTGGGCCAGTCTGGACCAAAATGCCAGGGCCGATTTTCTGTCCCAGTCCAGCCCTGGTTTGACCTATAACGCTCTTCTCATAACCCCTGTTATTGAACAAACCGCTTATGATTGTGTATCGTTTGAAACAGGAGACGATTCCTTTGAGGCTTTTAATGGTTTTACCAGTTTACTACTGACATTGTTTAATAATGTAATCATAAGTAAAACGATTTCAGCAGAGGGGGCAAATAGATTACAGTTATACTCATATAATTCAATAAATCATATTAACCTAATATTGTTTTTCACTTACATCATTAATGTTATATAAATATATAAATATGCAAGCAAAAAACTATGCTTGCCCCCAAAACACTGCTTGCATACAGACAGCTTTCCGACTCACACTCAACCCCGCAGGACCAGCTTCACCAGCTCCGGTTTACTCGAGAACAGCATGAATCATAATCATAATAATAATAATAATAATAGACCAGCGCTATAACAGCAGAAACCAGCCTGGACCAACATGGAATCCATGTTGGTTTATGCTAGATTTTTCAGCAGGGAGTGTGTGTGTGTGTGTGTGTGTGTGTGTGTGTGTGTGTGTGTGTGTGTGTGTGTGTGTGTGTGTGTGTGTGTGTGTGTGTGTGCTGCTGACACACTGCTGATGGTAAATCCAGATTAGTGTGGCTAAAACAGGCTGCAGGACTGATGCATGAACCCTAATACACAGACCCGCTGTCACCCTCAATAACTCAGACACACACACACACACACACACACGATTATGGGGCCACGAGCTGAACCAGCACAGCCTGACACAGACGAGACGATGTGGAGACATTTGTGTTTCCAAACGTCTGCAGAACACAATACCGATCGGATCTATTAAACAACATAGATTACAAAAAAACATGAATTATCTATATTAACTAACTATTAATTATGACTTTGCCTCAATTAATTCATAATTTACTGTCTATTAATTGTTAATAGGTGTAATATAGTTGTTAAGTTTAGGATTAAGGGATGTGGACATGCAGAATAACTAAGGCATTAATATGTGCTCTATAAGAATTAATAAACAGCCAATATCCTAGTAATATGCGAGTTAATAGTGAGAATTGGACCCTGAAATAAAGTGTTAGCGATCTTTTCTTCATCATGTTTAAAGTCTGTTTGAATCGGTGAATGTATGAAGTCAGTTCTCAACATGTTGAAGAGAATCACAATAACGATTCGTCTTCATCTTCAACACTTCATCTATTGATTTATTTGTTCAAACTTGTGATTGTAAAGTGTGTTTGTGCAACTTTATTGAATAAATCCTCTTGATTTGATGTGTAATGACATTCATACATGTATTTGTGCGACTGATGTGATCAGATGTGTTTGAGTTAGTTCATCTGGCCTGTTTTAATGTGCCGTTTCTCTGTGTTTCAGGGTTTCTTACGCCGGATTCGACATGTTTCTCCGAAGCTTCACGGATATTTTCCCAATGATCTGTCACATAAAACATCACTGAAGAACGGTCTCTTTCTTTAACGATGTTCCTGTCTTTGGTGGAAAATGAATAAAGATCTAATCTGATCGCATTCGTTTTTTTTTCTAAAAAAGATAAAAAAATAACATGTAATAGGCTATATGACTCACCTTATATACAAATCAAAGTGCTTTAAAATAATATATGGCTGTTTTAATTTTCATCAATTGTTATCTTAAGTTATATTAATCACCAATCTTGGTTTGACAAATGTTTGAATGAAATTAAAAAACATATTCGATGCACTTTATGTTCTGATCAGTACATGTCTTTCATTAGGCCTGCGTGCACACATGAACCCGCGGGTCAAACAGAGACGTGATGGTTTATAATAGACGCATCAGTGTCAGATTCAATCCGAGTCTTTATCTGTAACCCGCTTTACACTCCTGTGAACTCTAAACACACCGACACTCGGCACACACACTTCAGTTCAGAACCGAACACAGAATTAAAGCAAATTACTTTTGAATTTAGATAGATAGACAGATAGATAGATAGATAGATAGATAGATAGATAGATAGATAGATAGATAGATAGATAGATAGATAGATAGATAGATAGATAGATAAGACCCGTAAGACCTTTGTTCATCTTCAGAACACAAATTAAGATATTTTTGATGAAATCCGAGAGCTTTCTGAATCAGCAATCTCTGACGCTGTTCATGTGAGCATCAGACACATGCATTTGCTTCTTTTTTTTTTTTTTTTGCTTTTTTTTATTGCACAGAATGGTAACATACAAAAGACTAAGCGTACATCACATAATATCAACCACAACAATAATAAAGGAGACAACAGCAAAAAAAAAGAAGGGAAAAGAGAAACATGCGTGTGATGCTGACGCAGGAACCGGCCGATAGAGAGCCGGCGTTCTGACTAGAACCGGAAGTGCTGCGCTGTGTTTACAACGTGAACAGAGACAGGGAAGACATTGTTGAATAAAGTCGTTATTTATTTATTATTTATTAGTCATTTCGTAACATTACATTTGAACCACCATAGTCACATGGACTATTTTAACGATGTGGCCTATTTACCTTTTGGCCTGGAAGGGGTTATGACGTGCTGTCAAAGGGTGATCTCCAAGCTCTCGGATTTCATCAAAAATATCATAATTTGTGTTCTGAAGATGAATGAAGGTCTAACGAGTTTGGAACGATATGAGGGTGAGTAATTAATGACAGAATTTTCATTTTTGGGTTAATGGTTTATACTTCAAAAACGCTAGCTACATAAATTGTGAGATGTGAAACACATTAAACATCAGGCAGTTTATGACTATTCAGAATGTAAATCTCCCTTACTACTACTACTAACTCTTTACATTAAGAAAGTGAAGAGAAGGTAGGTATTATTCCATGATAACAATAATTATTATAGTAAGCTGAATGTGTGTTTGTCCTGCACTGCCTCCTGCTGGTGAAGATGCAGTATCTCAGTTCCGCTGCGATTTACACACTGAAATTCCGCCGCGCACGTTTAATATCTGATCAAACTGTTGCTGTTAACACATATATGAGATATGAGGTGATATGCATCTGAATCCAGTGAAGGAGCTGAAGCTTGATTACCTCCTCATGCAGATCAGAAGTGTGTAACGAGTTTAGCGTCATCATGATGATCTGCAGGAGCTCTGCTGCATTACTGTACAGGAAACTCTGCAGCACTGAAGGTGTTTCACAGCAAACCAGACACACACACACTAACACTCACACACACTAACACTCACACACACTTTCAATTCAAGAAAAGTAGTAACGTCTAACTTTTTCTTTAATGTTACTGTTTTAGAACGTTCAGAGAACATTCAAAAGTAACATTCCCATAATGTTTGAAGAATGATAAAATGTAACATTCGCATAACAAAACCGATTTAAATTTAAATTCCATTCAATGTACTTTATTGGCATGATTGTGTTTAAAGCATTAATACAAGAAAAGGACATTTACAATATAGCAGTAACAAATTACAATAAAGTGGAAAATAAGATGGCAATGATTAAAATGAAAATTAAGATAAGATAAGATTAGAATTTAATTTATTACAGTTCAAATGTATATAATATAGGCTCACACACACACACACACACACACACAAACACACACACACACACACAAACAAACACACACACACACACACACACACACACAAACAAACACACACACACACACACACACAAACACACACACACACACACACACACAGTCACTCACACACACACACACACACACACACACACACACACACACACACACACACACACACACACACACACACACACAAACAAACAACACACACACACACACACACACACACACACACACACACACACACACACACACACACACACACACACACACACACACACACACACAGTCACTCACATACACACACATATATAATTCAAAGGGGAATCAAGTTTTTTACCCGACTGCCTTGTTTTAAAGCATAAACACAGTTCATTTTAACACATTTTAACACATATGTCAGTAAACAAGACTTAATATGTTCAGTCATTTTGCTTCTCCAATAATTGTATCTTGATTTAAGAATGTTTAGATTTTAGAGAAATGTTTAAGTCATTTTAAGTATTTTATAGAGCACTTTTTACAATACAGATTGTTTCAAATCTGCTTTAAAGCGTTTCTGTTTAGAGGAAGAACCTCATTCTCATGCATCTGGGTCATCTGAGGGTTTAGTCCTGTTCTCCAACACACAACAACGACAGGCCAAACTGCTATACTTTCATACTCTGGTTTTATATTCACATACTCTCTCTCTCTCTCTCTCTCTCTCTCTCACACACACACACACACACACACACCCTAAACAGGAAATAAAGCAAGATGTAAATGAGGTGAGAGAGAGGAAGAGGTTGTACATTCTAGTGTGTGTGTGTGTGTTAGTCAGTTTTCCTGCAGCAGTGAACACACACACACACACTCATGCTGTGAGTGGTTGTGTGTGTTCGTGTGATGATGGACGCTCTGGAGATCTCCACACGAAACCCTCAGGATGATTACGAGATTCTGCTGCGTGTCGGTGGAGGAACGTATGGAGAAGTTTATAAGGTACATGTTTCACTCCACTCTCGTTCTCAGCCTTCCTGCTCAGTTTATGAAGATTCAAGAGGTGTGTGTGTGTGTGTGTGTTTGTTCCTAATTAGCTGTCCCCAAAGATGGCAATATCTGACATCCTTGTACCAGTGGGGAATTTTTTGGCCCCCATGAGGAAACATGCTTATAAATCATACAGAATGATGTGTTTTGACAATTTAAAAATGCAGAAAGTTGTGTGTGATTGGTATGTTTAGGGGTCGCGCGCGTGTGTGTTTGTTTTGTACCTATAGCCTTATTTTGAGGACAGATTTGTACAAAAAGTGAGCTAAATCTGACAAAACCTCTCAAAACCTTCTTTTGGTGACGTCCTTATTTGTAAAAACGGTAAATAAATTCCGTTTTTTATAAAATTGTAAAAGTGCTTAAGGTTTTTGGTCAGGGTTAGTGTGTGTGTATTAGAGTCAGGTTATGATATTAATAACTAGTTTCATGAGAAAAACTTTGAGTCTATGCAGGGTCCCCGTTTAGATAGCTGAGTAAGTGTGTGTTGTTTCAGGGGTTAAACACACCACATCCGGTCTAATGTCAGACCTGTGAAGGTCACTGGAGATCTGAGCATCCCAACACCAGTAACATTATACAACGTTTCGTTATGGGTTAGCAGGCGTTTAATCATGCTCTCAAAACGTTAGCATAAAACATCATTTTGTTGGATGTTTGTTAAACGTTTTTAAATTTTTCTACTTGTTCAGAACGTTCCGAGAACTTTCACAACTAACGTTCCCACAATGTTTCCCATATTGCAAAAGTAAAACATTTATAATAAAAAAATGTAATGTTTAGATGACTATTCAGAAATAATGTTTTCATAACTTAATCGTAACATCTACCAAACGTTCTCAGGCCGTGTGTCCACCAAAGCGTTTTAGCCGGCTGAAAACACCAGACGCTCTGCTGAAACGCCTAGCTGTGGCGCTAGCTATGGTGCTAGCTATGGTGCTAGCTGTGGCGCTAGCTATGGTGCTAGCTATGGTGCTAGCTGTGGCGCTAGCTATGGTGCTAGCTGTGGCGCTAGCTATGGTGCTAGCTGTGGCGATAGCTATGGTGCTAGCTGTGGCGCTAGCTATGGTGCTAGCTGTGGCGCTAGCTATGGTGCTAGCTGTGGCGATAGCTATGGCGCTAGAGAGCGTTTTGGCAGCGCAGTGTTTTTTTCGTTGAGACGTTTCGTTGCGATTATACAGAATATCCGCAGCACAGTTTACTTGTAACTGATTTTGCAGATAATTTGTTTCATCCATGTTGTTCAGTTAGCTGATGTCGTTGTACAGAAAGAAATGTTGTGACAGTTGGTCGGTGTGGTGTTAGCCCCGCCCCTCCTCCACTGTGATTGGACGGCTGGGTAAAAAGTGACAGTGATGAGCGCTGCGTTTTACCCAAAGTTGAACATTCTTCAACTCTCGGCGACCAGTAAAAAACACCAGGTGCTCAGCGCTTCAGCGTGAAAAAACCTTGTTACGCTCATGGCGCTTTAAAAAACGCGGCTCTCATTGAAAACAATTGAAAAAAAAGCTTTGGTGGACACACGGCCTATAAACGTATTTTTTTAGCTGCCGAGGCAACAAATTATGTTAATAAAACATTTGGCTGGTCACATTTGTCAAGTTAAAACATCCAGTCATTTTTGACAAAATGTATGTATTTTTTTTTTTTTTTTTACTTCATTAGAAACTTGGTAAAGGTTTTGGCACTTGGTGTGTGAACACACACACAAATCATGATTCGAAACGTTTAAATAGTTCTGAAAAAATAGTCACACTTGTTTTGTCCGCGCATTGGAAACGAATGTGAGACGAGTTTCCTCTAGTGGAAGCGTTCGGTACTGCAGCCGAACAACATCTCACTGAACGCTCGTTTACTGAGAGATCAGCCACACATGCGGAACACAACTTTGATCAAAACATTTATGGTTTTGATTTTCACACAGTTTTAGAGTAAAACGTGTTTTGGAAAATATATATTTCATCTAAAAATTTAAAATGTTTTTTTGTGCATAAATGGTAAATTTTATCACTATTTTTCCAAGGTCACTGTTTTTAAACTTTTTTCACTTCAGCAATCATCTGCCATGTGTCGTCTTTAAAAGAGACCAGACCCGTTTAAGTGAATAAATTGATCGAATTCATATTTCGGCATAAATATAATTTAGTAGAACAAAATAAAAATACAAAATATTAAATCAAATCCATTATCAAATTAAAATGTAGTACAATAATTTCATTGAAATAAAAATCGTTATTTTTATTTTATTTTTTTACACTTGGTTATTCGAACGTCAAGCAAACATTCCATCGTATCATTCTTCAAAGATCATATGATGGACATTTAAATGTTCTCTGAACGCTCTGAAACAAATAGTAACATTTTAAAAAACGTTTCAGAAAAAAACACTCCACTAATGTATAAATAATGTTTTATGCTAACGTTTTGAGGATATTATTAAAGACCAGATAACTTTGAATATATGTTCTATTAATGTTACTGGAAGAACGTTTGTTCATAACTTTGAGAGAGACTTTCCCTGTTAGCTTGGTGTGTGTGTGTGTGTGTGTGTGTGTGTGTGTGTGTGTGTGTGTGTGTGTGTGTGTGTGTGTGTGTGTGTGTGTGTGAGACTCATTCAGAAATGTGACTGATGTCATAGTGTTCTCAGTGTGATGTCATCCTGAAGAAGCGCATGTGATTCCTGTCCTTGTGATTCTGCAGTGTCAGTCTTTCTGTCCAGTTTTCAGTCCCCTGTATATTAGAATGATGATAGAGATTCGTTATTCATCACAGTCGTTCAGGCTGATTTACTGTAAAGCACACGCGTCTGTAGAGGAGTGTGTGGTGTAGATGCACCGCAACACTGCTTCCTCTTTCCTCTCAAAAGCACCTTGGTGTGTGTCGATGTTTCACCTGTATCAGCGATAGCAAAACACTCCAGCGTGAGCAAACTGCACCATTTTAGAGAAGAAACATTAACAGCTTAAATATGACACCAGAAACTTCATTATAGGCAATGCTTTTCAAAAACTCTCTTCACATCCTGAGAGCAATCAATTATAGAAGTGGTGTAAATACACTCACCTAAAGGATTACCTGAAGGATTACCTTGAACACCTGTTCAATCTCTCATTAATGCAATTATCTAATCAACCAATCACATGGCAGTTGCTTCAATGCATTTAGGGGTGTGGTCCTGGTCAAGACAATCTCCTGAACTCCAAACTGAATGTCAGAATGGGAAAGAAAGGTGATTTAAGCAATTTTGAGCGTGGCATAGTTGTTGGTGCCAGACGGGCCGGTCTGAGTATTTCACAATCTGCTCAGTTACTGGGATTTTCACACACAACCATTTCTAGGGTTTACAAAGAATGGTGTGAAAAGGGAAAAACATCCAGTATGCGGCAGTCCTGTGGGCGAACATGCCTTGTTGATGCTAGAGGTCAGAGGAGAATGGGCCGACTGTTTCAAGCTGATAGAAGAGCAACTTTGACTGAAATAACCACTCGTTACAACCGAGGTATGCAGCAAAGCATTTGTGAAGCCACAACACGCACAACCTTGAGGCGGATGGGCTACAACAGCAGAAGACCCCACCGGGTACCACTCATCTCCACTACAAATAGGAAAAAGAGGCTACAATTTGCAAGAGCTCACCAAAATTGCACAGTTGAAGACTGGAAAAATGTTGCCTGGTCTGATGAGTCTCGATTTCTGTTGAGACATTCAGATGGTAGAGTCAGAATTTGGCGTAAACAGAATGAGAACATGGATCCATCATGCCTTGTTACCACTGTGCAGGCTGGTGGTGGTGGTGTAATGGTGTGTGGGATGTTTTCTTGGCACACTTTAGGCCCCTTAGTGCCAATTGGGCATCGTTTAAATGCCACGGCCTACCTGAGCATTGATTCTGACTAGGGCTGTCACGATAACCGCAATATTGTAGTTCCGCGGTTCTGACAAGTCAACCGCAGAGGATTGCACGTAACTGCAACAACCGCGATATTCACGTTTTTTATAAGGCTATACCCTTCTTGTTTTGAACTTCATGCGTGTGTATTGAATGTTGAACAAGTTCATAATGATAAAAAGACTGTTTATCTTGGTGATGTGTAGCCGACAGAGGCTTCCCACAGACAGTGAATGAGAGAGATAGGCAGAGCGCGTGCGATTAACTTACCTGTGTCTGTCTTTGAAGTCATATGTATTCGTGAAAAGGTTGCCGTGTAAAAGGAAAGCGAAATATTTGTCGTATCATCCTTTTAACGTTCACGTCACGGGTATTTCCCATAAATGCGCGTCAGCAGCAGCGCTGGTCAGCATCCCACAGCGCGAGGAAGCCGCGGGGAAATAAAATCAGCAAGTCACGCATTGAATCAATGCCATATTGGTCTCTAATTTAAGTGAGCATCAGCTTCAGCGTTACCCATGCGACGTATTGCTGCTCAGCTGAGCCTTGAAAAGTGGAACTCAAAGTTAAAAATAATTAACACCTTGTTTCATTACATCTCTTTTAATGAATCAGCTTTTTTGAATGCGTTCGTTGAATGAACGGTTTAATGACTCACCCTGTGACTCACTCAAAGTCCGTTGTCATAACAATATGCGCGCTGAGTGAAAGCCTCTCAATGCGCATATAGACGCTGTTTAGTTTCGGTTACATTGGTTACTGAAAATGTCCTCGTTTTTGTCCACATCGTAAACTTTATTTATATAGCAACAAATACATATAAATTAAATAAATAAATGGCGGTAATACCGCATATCGCGCTATTGAGCCACTCAACATTACCGCAAGGGAAATCCCATAACCACGACAGCCCTAATTCTGACCATGCCCATCCCTTTATGGCCGCCATGTACCCATCCTCTGATGGCTACTTCCAGCAGGATAATGCACCATGTCACAAAGCTTGAATAATTTCAAATTGGTTTCTTGAACATGACAGTGAGTTCACTGTGCTAAAATGGCCCCCACAGTCACCAGATCTCAACCCAATAGAGCATCTTTGGGATGTGGTGGAACGGGAGCTTCGTGCCCTGGATGTGCATCCCACAAATCTCCATCAACTGCAAGATGCTATCCTATCAATATGGGCCAACATTTCTAAAGAATGCTTTCAGCACCTTGTTGAATCAATGCCACATAGAATTAAGGCAGTTCTGAAGGCGAAAGGGGGTCAAACACAATATTAGTATGGTGTTCCTAATAATCCTTTAGGTGAGTGTATTCCTATAATGCCCTTTTCACAAGATGTAAATTAAGTCCCTGGTGTCCCCAGATTGTGTATGTAAAGTTTTAGCTCAAAATGCTCCACATATATTTTTATATAGCATGTTAAAATTGTCACTTTTGTTTTTAAGGTGAGCAAAAACGCACCATTTGTGTGTGTGTCCCTTTAAATGCAAATGAGCTGCTGCGCCCGGCACAGAGGGTGGAGCTACAACAGCTTGTGTGTGTGTGTGTGTGTGTGTGTGTGTGTGTGTGTGTGTGTGTGTGTGTGTGTTTGCAGCTTCGAATACCTCACACACACACACACACACACACATGCGCTGAACATTTCAAAAACTTTTTATTTATTTTTATATCATATTTATTTTAAATCTTATCATATTTTTTTTATAACTCCGCCCACCCGTCTGGCGCAGACACCACACGTCATCAGTGCATTTGATCATTCTGCAAACATTGAACGGTACTTTTGAATGTTCTTTGAGGCGTGTAAAAACCAACGTTGTTTGACATCACTAAAGTTGACCATTTCAGGAGGGGGAAAATTAGTAAATAATTCACTGACACATAAAATGAACAAAATGTGGTTCAGTAAATGATGATAGAAAGATAGAAGACTGAAAATACAGTGCACTAGTCATATAGACTATATATTGTTATGATAATACATAGGGTTTTTTTGGAGTTCAATGGCGTCCTTATTTCATGCACTTTCATTGTAAAAGCAGCATGTTAAAGTAGATTAATGTAGTAGAATGTCTGTCTTCACTTCTAAAATGCCTAAAATGAGTGTTTGAGATGTTTTGAGTTCTAGAAAACCTTTCAAACATTAACACTTTTCTTCAAGATCTTGATTTGAATCTGATATTTCAAACTCTAAAAGCTTGGCCGTTAAAGTGATAAGTGATCATGATCAGTGTGTTGATTTGTGCGTGAACGACAGAGCCTGTCAGACACTGACAGCGTTCACGACCTCAGTCGACCTGTTCTGCTCGTTTTACAGCAACAGCACAAACGCACGACGGTCGCCTCGTATCTGTGTCCTTTCAGTTTGATCAGAAACACGTGGACATGATAATGAGGCTCACAGTGTGTGAGACGTGGGGAATCTGTGTGTTACTGTGAGGTCAGGGGGCGTGGCTGTGGAGTAGGTTCTGACCCGCCCACCCACACACACACACACACACACACACACACACACACACACATTCTTAAGGTTAGTTTTTTTACACTCTGAAGTGGAATGAAATGTTGTCTTTCCAGTGACATAAGAAAGACAATATTACTCACACACACTCAGTCACTCGTACAGTAAACCACATAAACACACATGTTGGAACATTTGCCATTATGAAGACTTTTACATTTTCATGATGGTTTTTATCCTGAGCTAATGATATTTTCATCTCCTTGCAGTTTTACATATTTTAGATTGATAGACAGACTTACATATAGTTAAACAGACTGATAGATAGACAGACAGACAGATAGATAGATAGATAGATAGATAGATAGATAGATAGATAGATAGATAGATAGATAGATAGATAGATAGATAGATAGATAGATAGATAGATTGAAGGGGTTCAGTTGTGATATTCTCTCAGCTTCATGGAGTGACTCGTGTTTAGGTGAGTTGTGTGCTCGAAGCAGGTGCTATTCATAGAGGCGAATGCAGAAGTGAGAGTTCATGATATTATCGGCCGCTTCTTTCTCTCTGTGTGTATTTAAAGGAAACGTCTGCAGACATATTCATAGTTTTATCAGCTGCAGCATCTGTGAAGACTCAAGCGTTTCTGCTGCACATTTACTGTCTCTGGTGTCGTTGTGTTGTGCTGTCGATCTCACAAATGAATGTTTGAAACCACATCCAGAAATTGTCTCAAATGGCTTTTAACCATAAAACAAACCTCAGAGTTTCTTCAAATCGAACGATTCATCTGAAGCTTCATTCTAATGCTGGGAATGAATCAGGCGTTAAGCAGCTTTCGCTAAATTATCTTTTTAAACGCTAAGAGAGTTCATTGGTCATCATGTGTCACACTATTTTCTTCTGGAAACAAACTTTGTTGCATTATTTTCCTGTTATCTCAGTAAAGCTGCTTTGAAACACTCAGTATTATAAAAGCGCTGTATAAATAAAGGTGGCTTGACAGAGTCATCAGCAGACGCTGACCTGTTTACTGGTGCAACTCATGGTTGTGTGTGTAGGAGTGTTTGTGTGTGTACTTTCCACTCAAGGCAACGGTCTGTTCTTTCCTACAGCGTGTGTATTAATACACACTACATATAAATATTCCATAAACATTCCAGCAGACGTGGCCTAATGGTTAGAGACTCGGAAGGTTGCGGGTTCGATTCTCAATACGGGTATGAAATGACTGAGGTTCCCTTGAGCAAGGCACCCAATCGCTCCAGTGTGTGTGTGTGTGTGTGTGTGTTCACTACTCCTAATGTGTGTGCACTAACTTGAATGGGTTAAATGCAAAGGACAAATTCCGAGTCTAAATTACCATGTCACTTTCACTTCTTTTTTTTTTTCAATTTCATGTTCTTGTGTTCATATTTTGTGTGATAATGCAGAAGTTGTGGACTGTGGGATTGATTTTGGTACATTTTACAGTCTATTCCCAGGCCTTTTTGTTTCTGAAAATCTCACATACATAAATTATTACAGTTTAAACTCATAAATTGATAAACCCATATTTGTTGAGCATTAATCTGGGGTGTGTTTCCCGTACAACGCCGTAACTCGCTGCTTCACTGCTATAGTACGTTCGTAGCATCGTTGAAGAAATCAACTTGCTAGTCACATATTGTCACAAATTGGTCGTTCAACCACATTGGTTTATGACGTCACGCACGTGGTTGAGTAATAACTTATTTTAATGAAACTGTTTGAGATCGAATTAATGCAAGATGTTTTGATATAAATTACGGATATGGCATCTGAGGAATATTTCTAATTTTTCTCAGTTATTTCGCTTTATTTCCAGATTCAATCATAGTCTCGTTCTTACGCACTAGAGCACGTTCACACATGCGCACTCTTCAGAAACGGTGCTTTAAATCTCTTGACAAACTCAAAGACGTAAATGACATTTGTATGTATTCAATATAAAACATATAGATTGCACTGAATGTCAGCTTGCTTATTTTGCATAAGATAAGGATTTATTGAGCCCACATGTCATGCAATCTAGAAACTCTGCTTCTAACCACAGCTCGAGATCTGTCGCTCCAACACACAACTCTGCGATGCTGTGTGCGGATGTTCGTTGTAACGATGGTTTTGGGAAACACACACTCGTTGAACTGCTGATAACGACAGAACCATAGTTGGCTAACGATGCTTTCGGGAAACACACCCCAGAAAATGAAGAGAAGAACCCCTCTGTCACTCTCGTGATAAACCCATATTTGTTGAGCTATCATATCCAGTCAACTCCCATTTGTACTCAAAGGAAGGTTCTGACTGTTGTCAAGCTGGAAGAGAGCTATAGCTTACCTTTAAGGGGCTGTTCCTTCTGCCAGAGACTCCGAGCGGGTCAGATTTGAGGAGGATATACTGTACAGTAGTGGACAAAATTATTAGACAACAATGAAAAAGACAAACTCACTAGCATTCTCAGCCAGATCAATGCAGGAGAGACAACCGTAGTCCTTCTGTTAACTGGTGCCACCATTAGAGCTCATAAGTCTTAGAGAAGAACAGTTAGCGGACCAAGATCTCTCAGTTCTCTATAAATTGGATGTCTGATGGTTTTCTGCCTGCTAGGGATGAGGTCATGATGCAAAACCCACCAGTTTATACATGGGTATGTTGGCTAACTCCTCAGTCATATTGATGTGAAGCACCCAAAACAAACAGAGAAAAACAACCAAACCACAAATATGACCCACACTGGGTTCATAACAACAGACTTCTGCGCATGTGACTGTAATTGTGTGTGTGTGTTGGGTCGGTTTAGGGGAAGGGTTAGGCAAAAGGGGATAAGTTGTACAGTATAATAATCATGTCTATGGAAAGTCAACCTAAACCATGAAAACTCAATGTGTGTATGTGTGTGTTTTCAGGCACGTAATAAACAGAATGGGGAATTGGCTGCCATTAAAATCATCAAAATGGAGCCTGGTAAGACCTGCGTCCAGCACTGACCACTAAACCGTCCAGTATCACACACTTATATCAGACTGATCTCATAAAATTGTGTGTGTATGACACGCCAATTCGTATTTCCATTTTTGGGGTGCTATCAACACGCATAATCGCTTTTCAGCGTGTTTATGAACGCAGTTGACTTAACGTTATTACTGTATATATAAATATATGACCTACCCCAACCCCGTCCCTAAACCTACCCGTCACTGGGGTTAATACCATTTATGAGTCTTCCCCTGCCATCCTAGGAAAAAAAATATCGCTCCCCAGATGTAGATCTACATTTCGCTTCGTTTCGCTCGGACATTTAATGGCGTGTACATATACGCGGAATCACTTGGACATTAATGGCGTAGACATACACGCATACACGCGGATAGCTCAAAATGCGTATAGATAACACGCCACTTGACTTGAAAGTGGCGTGTCTGTTTACGCAAAAGTCATGATGTCATGTTGCTTATATACTGAAATCCTCAAACTCAGTTCCTGAAGGGCCACAGCCCTGTAGAGTTTAGCTCCAACTTTAATTAAACACATATGATCCAGCTAATCAAGGTGTTCAGGATTACTAGAAACGTGTGAGTTGGAGCGTTTGTCCCTCCAGGAGCTGAGTTTGAGAACACTGCTTTAAATCATGTCTAACACTGTGTGTGTGTGTTCAACAGAGGACGATTTCTCAGTTATCCAGCAAGAGATTGTGATGGTGAAGAGCTGTAAACACGGCAACATCGTGGCATATCACGGCAGTTACATCAGGTGAGAGACGCTCAGAGTCTAACACTGGAAACAACGACTCGTTGGGGAAAGGCAACATAAGAAGCTTTCGCACCGGAGGAACCTTCTTATAGTTCCTAGAACTATTAGACAAAGTTCCCGGCTTTTGGCGTGTTCGCACCGCAGGAACGAGGAACGATTTTAGTTCTAGGAACTCTTTTGGGGAAAACTACTTTACTCCTACTTCAGAGTCTGTCTAAACCAGCGCTATAGGAACTACCAGTGACGTTAGTGTTCGCTGATTGGCCGAACGCACGCAAAACATCAGCACCCGCCATTTTTAAAAAGCTGTGTAAACACACAGATTATAGCCTATATATTTACTCCAGAAACTAACTCTACGAACATGTAAAACAGAGATAGATGAGCATCTTAATCTTTACGCTGAGGAGAAACTCCAACGCAACTTTGAGGGATAGAGAGAAACATGATTATGTATTTCTGCTCAGCTAGCGAAACTGGACATCAACCACACGCCATACACTCATAACTCATCATTACTGTCTACTTTTAATGTATAACAGTTCTATGTATTAGACAGGACTGTTAGACAGATCGCAAACTAATGAACTAATAAATAGCACCGTCAAAATAAAAGTCACAACAACAAGCTTGTCTTTCGTCACTTCAGAGTTCATACTGGCGCTCGAACGCAACCAGGGAAACGATCCCAAGGGAACCATTAGTCCTCGGGGATCCATTAGTCCTCGGGGAACCATTAGTCCTCGGGGAACCACTACTCCTCGGGGAACCATTAGTCCTCGGGGAACCATTAGTCCTCAGGGAACCATTAGTCCTCAGGGAACCATTAGTCCTCAGGGAACCATTAGTCCTCAGGGAACCATTAGTCCTCGGGGAACCATTAGTCCTCGGGGAACCATTAGTCCTCGGGGAACCATTAGTCCTCAGGGAACCATTAGTCCTCAGGGAACCATTAGTCCTCGGGGAACCATTAGTCCTCGGGGAACCATTAGTCCTCGGGGAACCATTAGTCCTCAGGGAACCATTAGTCCTCGGGGAACCATTAGTCCTCGGGGAACCATTAGTCCTCAGGGAACCATTAGTCCTCAGGGAACCATTAGTCCTCGGGGAACCATTAGTCCTCAGGGAACCATTAGTCCTCAGGGAACCATTAGTCCTCGGGGAACCATTAGTCCTCGGGGAACCATTAGTCCTCGGGGAACCATTAGTCCTCGGGGAACCATTAGTCCTCAGGGAACCATTAGTCCTCAGGGAACCATTAGTCCTCAGGGAACCATTAGTCCTCGGGGAACCATTAGTCCTCGGGGAACCATTAGTCCTCGGGGAACCATTAGTCCTCAGGGAACCATTAGTCCTCGGGGAACCATTAGTCCTCAGGGAACCATTAGTCCTCAGGGAACCATTAGTCCTCGGGGAACCATTAGTCCTCGGGGAACCATTAGTCCTCGGGGAACCATTAGTCCTCGGGGAACCATTAGTCCTCAGGGAACCATTAGTCCTCAGGGAACCATTAGTCCTCAGGGAACCATTAGTCCTCGGGGAACCATTAGTCCTCGGGGAACCATTAGTCCTCGGGGAACCATTAGTCCTCGGGGAACCATTAGTCCTCAGGGAACCATTAGTCCTCAGGGAACCATTAGTCCTCAGGGAACCATTAGTCCTCGGGGAACCATTAGTCCTCAGGGAACCATTAGTCCTCAGGGAACCATTAGTCCTCGGGGAACCATTAGTCCTCGGGGAACCATTAGTCCTCAGGGGATCCATTAGTCCTCAGGGAACCATTAGTCCTCGGGGAACCATTAGTCCTCAGGGAACCATTAGTCCTCAGGGAACCATTAGTCCTCAGGGAACCATTAGTCCTCGGGGAACCATTAGTCCTCAGGGGATCCATTAGTCCTCGGGGAACCATTAGTCCTCGGGGAACCATTAGTCCTCAGGGAACCATTAGTCCTCAGGGAACCATTAGTCCTCAGGGAACCATTAGTCCTCAGGGAACCATTAGTCCTCGGGGAACCATTAGTCCTCAGGGAACCATTAGTCCTCGGGGAACCATTAGTCCTCAGGGAACCATTAGTCCTCGGGGAACCATTAGTCCTCAGGGAACCATTAGTCCTCAGGGAACCATTAGTCCTCGGGGAACCATTAGTCCTCGGGGAACCATTAGTCCTCAGGGGATCCATTAGTCCTCAGGGAACCATTAGTCCTCGGGGAACCATTAGTCCTCGGGGAACCATTAGTCCTCAGGGAACCATTAGTCCTCGAATGACGTGTTTTGGTCGTTTTAGTGCATTTTAAATGTGAAATTAACTGATGTGGCAAGTTGATAGTCGGTTAGGAGAACTGTGAGAAAAATTTAAAAAAATTTACATAAGTATTGAGATATGTGTCCTAGCGATTGTAAAACACTGTGAAGACTAAATAACTTCATATCTTGTTCATATCTTTTGAGAGAACCTTGCCAGAATGTCTCCTGTCAGCTGGGTAGTGTTAAGTATTTATTTACTTTTAAATTAACCTTAAAAAACCCTTTAAATGAAGACAACGGACGGATGGATGTAAATACGAGTGTAAATGATAAACTGTGTTGTAGGATGAATAAACTGTGGATCTGTATGGAGTATTGTGGCGGAGGATCTCTGCAGGACATTTACCACGGTAAAGAGGATCTGACGTCTCTCTCACACACACAACCACACACACACACACACACACACACACAATGACTTGGTTTCCTGTTTTAAATGTCATCAAAATATCTTCTATCTTTCAAAGCCTTTGGGTCACTCTCTTAAAACAGCACTGAACAACACAGTGTTTGTGTGATGAGTGTGATGATATCTTTTATCACATCATCGTGTGTGTGTGTGTGTGTGTGTGTAGGTGTGTGTATGAGAGAGAGAGAGAGAGAGAGAGAGAGAGCGTATGTGAGAGAGAGAGACAGTGTGTGTGACTGAGTGTGTGTGTGTGTGCGTGCGAGCGAGCGAGTGTGTGTGTGTGTGTGTGTGTGTATGTGTGTATGAGAGAGAGAGAGAGAGTATGTGAGAGAGAGAGAGACAGTGTGAGTGAGTGTGTGTGTGTGCGTGCGAGCGAGCGAGTGTGTGTGTGTGTGAGAGTGAGTGAGTGAGTGAGTAAATGAGTGTGTGTGAATGAGTGAGTGAGTGAGTGAGTGTGTGTGTGTCGTGTGAGTGAGTGAGTTTTCGTGTGTGAGTGAGTAAGTGGTGAGTGTGATATTTTGAAGCTAAATATCTATATATTTTTTTATATTTTAAAGAGTTTCTTCTTTACTATGTGTGATTATCATCTCTCTCTCTCTCTCTCTCTCTCTCTCTCTCTCTCTCTCTCTCTCTCTGTCTCTCTCTCTCTCTCTCTCTCTCTCTCTCTCTCTCTCTCTCTCTCTCTCTCTCTCTCTCTCTCTCAGTGACCGGTCCGCTCTCAGAGCCTCAGATCGCTTACGTGTGTCGAGAGATGCTACAGGTGAAACGCTTTTAAAATACTCAGTTCAAATCACATAATTATACCCGGACACAATTATTTTAAGAGGGAATTCACGTCTGCTCTCTATCTCTCTGTCAGGGTCTTGATTATCTTCACGGACAGAAAAAGATCCACAGAGACATCAAGGTACACTCCCTTCACACACTTTACAGTTTCTCTGAATTGCTAAAACACTAAACCCCATTCTCTAAACCAATTTGTCGAATAAATCACTCTTTCTTTAAAACATTAAACATGTTCAGGTAGTTAAAACACTGTTTGCAAATCTCATGCACTCTTTTTGCAAAACTCTGAACACATTCTCACTAAAACACGTTTCACACTGTGATGCACTTGTGTTTCACAACACTAAACACTGGCAGGCAAAAGTTAAACACAACTACAACACTCTTGTCATCGTTTACACACAACGGCTCAAAATTGTTCACACTTATTTCTGATGATGAGATCAAACCAACTGTACATATACAAGTCAGTTCAGAGTCCCAACATTTACTCACAATGTTGCACTGAATGTTGATACCAACAGTGGATGAAAACAATATAAGTGGGAGAGACGGAAGAGTGTGTGTGTAAGAGGAGGAAGAGTGTGTGTGTAAGAGGAGGAAGAGAGTGTGTGTAAGAGGAGGAAGAGAGTGTGTAAGAGGAGGAAGAGTGTGTGTGT
>CM060605.1:48013475-48023475 GCA_030578255.1 Tiaroga cobitis | reverse complement strand
ACACACACTCCCTCTCTCACACAAACACATAACACACACTCAAACACACACACACACACATACTCACTCTATCACTCAATTACTCACTAACTCACTCCCTCATTCACTTACACACACACAATCACTCACACACACTCACACAAACACACACTCACTCACTCACTCTCTCTCTCTCTCTCACACACACACACACACACACACACACACAGAGACACATACTCACTCTATCACTCAATTACTCACTAACTCACTCCCTCATTTACTTACACACATACACACACAGACTTTACCACTAACACACACTCACACAATCACTCACTCACACACACACACACACACACGCGCACTCAGTCTCTCTCTCTCACACACACACACACACACACACGCACACTTACAGAATCACTCACTCCCTCTCTCTCACACACACACACACACACACACATAACACACACTCACTCACTCACTCACACAATCACACACTCACACACATGGCCTAATGAATGCACTCATAGTTGATGAACTCTGCAACATTGACACAGTTATTGAACTGAATCTACATTGAACTGAATAATGATATTATAGTCTTCTGCAGAGTTTGTTTCCGTGAAGCTGCTGTAAAACATCTATAATGTGTCTCAGGTGGAGATTGCAGTCTAACACTGTGCTTCATGTTTTCTCTGGTTCCTCAGAGTTCTGTTCCTGATGTCCAAGAGTGGCTATCAGCCGCCCAAACTCAAAGACAAATCCCGATGGTGAGAAACCGCATCCCCAGCGCTCGCTCGCCCGAGCCAGTGAAGGTAAAGGCCGCTCTCTCAGTGAACGAGTCTCTCACTGCTGATCTTCTTGCAGGTCCACCATGTTCTACAGCTTCGTGAAGTCCATGCTGATCAGGAACCCGAAGAAGAGACCCGGCGCCAAGAAGATGCTGACAGTACGTGTGTGTGTGTGTGTGTGTGTGTGAGAGAGAGTGTGAGTGAGTGAGTGTGTGAGAGAGAGTGAGAGTGAGTGAGTGAGTGAGTGAGTGAGTGAGTGAGTGAGTGAGTGAGTGAGTGAGTGAGTGAGTGAGTGAGTGAGTGAGTGAGTGAGTGAGTGTGTGTGTGTGTGTGTTCATGTAGCTGAACTCGTGTCATGTCTTGTTTCAGCACTTGTTTGTGACGCAGCCGTCATTGAGACAGGAATTAACCCTCGAACTACTGGACAAACTCAAACACCCTGAGAAACTCAAAGTCAGTTTAAATACAGATGACGATGATTTGGAGGTACAATCTCACACACACAAACACGTGTACACAACACACACATACACACACACTCACTCACTCACACACACACAAACACTCACTCGCTTTTCCACTACACAGTACCAGCTCGACTCGGCTCGCCTTTGTTTGGTTTTCCACTGTGTAAAAGTTGTACCTGTACCTGCTTTCGGGTACTTTTTTTTTGTATCACCTCCGGCGAGGTTCTGAGCGAGCTGACGCAAACAATGCTGACTGCTGATTGGTCAGAGAGAATCGTCACCATTCACTGCGTCATCACTGCACGCGCCAGATGGAGTATGCAGAATAACCCCGCCATTTTTAAATAGTTTGGCCAGAGATAGTTACTAAACTTACTACTATTATCATGGCAAGTCGGAAGAATACGTCGTGGTCAAACGAGGAGGTGCAGACTTTCAATTCAATTCAATTTTTCAATTCAATTTTATTTATGTATAGCACAACCGAGGTTGACCAACGTGCATCACAAGGTAGATACAACAACAATACACTACTCACACAATAAAAGTACTGCAATAGAACACTATAATATACTATAAATGAGATGTAGTAATATTTACATTAAAAAGATAAAAAATAAAAAGTTGCCAGGAATGATAACAGACCTAACTCGAATGAAACGCCCAGGAGAAGAGATATGTTTTTAGCAATGATTTAAAAGATTCTAGAGTTGGACAGGTTCTGATATGGAGTGGCAGTGTGTTCCTCAGAGTAGGAGCAGCTACGCTGGAGGCTCGATCACCTCTTGTTTTAAGTCTGCTTCTAGGCACTCCAAGAGGAGGAGATTGGCAGACCTCAGCACTCTAGCTGGGGTATGGACATGGAGAAGCTCTTTTAGAGACAATGGAGCCAAACCATTTAGACATTTAAAAGCTAGGAGTAAGATTTTAATGAAGATGACGCAATACAGGTGTGATGTGGTCCCTCTTTCTCTGTCCTGTCAAGACGCGGGCAGCGGCATTTTGAACTAGCTGCAGACGCTGGATTGATGACTTGTCTAAGCCCACATATAAGGAGTTACAGTAGTCAAGGCGAGAAGTTATAAGAGCATTTATCACCCTCTCCAAGTCCTTAGGAGGGAGATAAGCCTTTACTTTGGCTATAGTTCTCAACTGAATGAAGCACGGTCTAACAGTGGCAGATATCTGTTTGTCAAGTTTGAATGCGCCATCTGACATAACGCCAAGACTCCTCACGGTTGAGCGACTGTTTGCAGTTAGAGGGCCGAGGGAATCTACATCCAGCAAATCATGGTGTCCGAACCCCATGATCTCTGTTTTTATCGCCATTTAGGTTGAGGAAATTTAAATTCATCCACGTTTTAATGTCTTTCATACAATCAAACAGGGGCTGATTTAACATTCAGGGGCAAATAGATTTGAATGTCGTCTGCAAAGCAGTGGAAAGAGACGTCATATCTCGCGAAGATAGAGGCCAGGGGTAGCATATACAAAGAAGATAGGATGGGGCCTAATACAGAACCCTGAGGAACACCGCGGGTAAATGGAGCCGTTTTAGAGAAATAATCACCAAGGTGGACTGAAAAAGTTTCCTTTGTATAAGGTTCGTATACTTGCGATTAAGATTAGGTCACGGCAGTTTCCTGCGGCGTCGCAATGACGACCGGGTACTATTTGTGGCGGTACTGTCTGCAATGGAAAACGGAGCGAAAAGCGAGCCGAGCCGAGGCACTCTCTCTCTCTCTCTCTCTCTCTCTCACACACACACACACACACAGATTCTCACACTTTTGGATAAAAAATGTTTGTTAAATAAAACACAAGCAATCATCTGTTTTATCATGTGTAAGTGAGGTGACATCATATCCCTCTCCCTCTCTCTCTCTCTCTCTCTCTCTCTCTCTCTCTCTCTCTCTTTCTTTCTCTCTCTCTCTCTCTCTCTTCTCTTTCTTTCTCTCTCTCTCTCTCTCTCTCTCTCTCTCTCTCTCTCTCTCTCTCTCTCAGGTTATTGTCCCACAATCACTCAGAAGAATTCATTCAATCAACCGACACAACCGAGCAGAGAGAACGAACTCAGACATCAGCTGTAAGACACGTGTGTGTGTGTGTGTGAGTGTGTGAGATTATTGAGAGACAGATACTCACTCGTTCATCATTATAACTGGTTTCTGTGTGTCCAGTGGAACAGATTTACACACAGAGGCCAGTCGCCGACAGACGAGAGTCTCCAGAAGCAACGGTTAGTGTGTGTGTGTGTGTTCAATCTAACGAAACCTTCCTTTCAAGATGTTTTCGAAGATATTTAAACTCTTTGAGCTCCTCTACATGCATGTGTGTGTGTGTGTGTGACACGCACAGTTAAATTCACTCCTGTGATGTGTGTGTAGTTACGGCTGACAGGAGGCCAGTGGACGAATCCTGCACTGTCTTTCAGTAAACGCTCACTCAGGTACAGTGTGTCACATGACGTGTGTGTGTGTGCAGTGTGTGTCACATGACGTGTACAGTCACATGTTTTAATGAACTCTTCCGACAGAGACGAGAGTGTGGACACCGATGACGATTACGATGACGTGGAAATGTAAGATATTCTTCTCTTCGACACGTTTACTGAACACGCAAGCTTTACATTTAATCAAATCTCTGGTCTATCACAGTCTTAGCTTATATTATTTACATACAGTATATTATTATATAATCTGTGGTTATTCTTATATAAACACTTTTTTTTTTTTTTTTTTTTTTTTTTACAAAAATTATGTATTTAAATAAAAAATAAAAACATATAGTTTTTATTTTTATTTTAGTAGTTTTTATTTCAGGTTAATTCAACTTATTTATTTTTAATTGCCAAGGCAACATTTCTATTTTTCTATTGATGTTTTTAAAATTTTCCATTAATATTCTATTTATATTTTATGTTTATTTTGAATTAATTTTAAATGCAAAATAAGATATAATGCAAAATAAGATATAATACAAAATAATATATATTATTTGAATAAACAAAAATGATTTTTCATTGATTTCTAAAAGTTTTAATGAACAAGATTAGGAGCTTTTTTCAGATTTTATTTTAGCTGGAATTAAATACTAATCTACGCGTCCTCTTCATGCATGTCTGTGTGTGTGATTGTGATGAGTGTGTGTGTGATTGTGTTGAGTGTGTGTGTGGTTATTAATCACGTCTTTAATCCTCTTCTCCACCCACAGACCTGTCAGTCATTCACTGAGGTACTTCAGCACACACACACACACACACACACACACACATCAGTCTGTTAATGAACTCTGAATGATCTGACGAGTCTTCTCTGTTTAGTAGCACACTGAAGTACAGCGATGAAGCTCCTCCTCCTCTTCCTCCCAGAGTAAGATCAGAGACGTTAAAGACTTCAGAAGAAACGCTTGCAATCCTGTATTCCTGATCAACACTAATATAACCAATAGTAACCAAACATAGTAAAACCGGAAATATAGGGAAAGATATACGTATGTGAAAAATATATATATATATAAATCTGATGAAAATAAATTCATAAAAAGGCAAAAATTTTGAAATATTTAATTCATCATAAATATGAAAATAAATTCATAAAAATACTAAAATGTTGAAATATATAATTTACATCATAAATATGAAAATAAATCAATACAAATGCTAAAATGTTGAAATATATAATTCATCATAAATATGAAAATAAATTGACAAAATTGCAAAAATTATAAAATTCATCATAAATATGAAAATAAATTCATAAAAAGACTAAAAGGTTGAACTATCTAATTTATATAATAAATATAAAAATACATTCATAAAAAAAGATAAAATGTTAAATATATTACTCATAAATATGGAAACAAATTCATAAAAAAGAATAAAATGTTGAAATATATAATTCACCATATATGAAAATACATTCATAAAAAAGGAAAAATGTTAAATCTATAATTCATAAAAAGGATATAATGTTAAATATATTATCATAAATATGAAAATAAATTCATAAAAATGCTAAAATGTTGACTAATTGCTGTTATATTTAGCTTTAAGAAAGTGTATGTATATGAATGTGTGTGTGTGTGTGTGTGTGTGTGTGTGTGTGTGTGTGTGTGTGTGTGTGTGTGTGTGTGTGTGTGTGTGTGCAGCTGAAGCCCCGCACGAGTTCAGAGGAGAGTGTGACCGCAGACGAGGATCACAGTAAAGCTCTGGCCGTCAGCGTCCCGACGCCACTGTTCAGGACGTCCAGCGGGACACACACACACACACACACTCGACCCGTCCCGCGCCCACGCTCTGTACGCAACGTCAACTCAGGTGAGTGTCTCACACACACACACACACACACACACATCGCCTCTGCCCTTCGAGTTGTCTCAACATGAGCACAGGAGAGCTATGAAGGTAAAAGAGTAGTAAAACTCGAGAGCACGTAGATGTGAATTTGAGATCTTGTATAATAAATATTCATACTTGTGTGTGAACATTTACACTCGCAGCTCCGATGTAAAACCTGTAAAATAAAAATCTGAACTTGAACGCTGAGATTTGCACTCGCTAGCCAATGAAATGGGACTTATTGTACGCGATGATGTCACGAAACCCGCATCCTCGTGGATGTTCTGAAACGCTAACATGGCTTAATGCATTAGACTGAAAGACGTAAATGATATTATCAGACTTAGTAAACACCACACTAATAATGCATACTACAGAAAAGCAGATGAGCACAGAATATGACGAAAGAAAGCAAATTTGTGTTCAGTGCAAATAAACCAGCTGCCTGTGTTTTATTAATAATGTATAACAAATTGTGTGGGTTTTTTTTTATAACTGTTGGTGCATTAAGCCTCATTAAGCGTTTCCTTGGTTTTCTATGAGAGGAAAATGCTTAACGTACAATTAAACGAGTTGCGTTCATATTCTGCTCAATTGCTTTTCTGTATGCTTTATGGTGTTTCCTGAGTTTGGTCTTTTAATACCACTGTCTAAATTTAACGTGTTGCGTTCATATTCTGTGCTCATCTGCTCTTCTGTAGTATGCATTATTAGTGTGGTGTTTACTAAGTTTGATAATATCATTTATGTCTTTTAAATCAGTCTAGTAATGCATTAAAGCTGCAGTAGGGAGTTTTGAGAAAACGTTGACTTAGCCTGAAAATTTGAACAAGCACAACTTCCAGGTCCCCCCCCCCCCCCCCCCCCCCCCTTGCTCTCTGCTGCGCTACAGCCCTCCCTCCACAGCTCGTCCTCCACAGCGGAGCCTGTCGTGAACGCGCAGGCTAGTAAACAGGCCCACCGATAACAGCGGATAAAAAGTTATATGGCACATTCACTAATAGGGACTAAACGTCAATAATATGCTTTACATTGACTATGGCCTGCCCATACTTTAACTACAAACTTGGTCCTCAAATCATTATGTATTTTCCAATAGCCTACATGTAACTTTATAACGTTGCACTCTTTCTATAAGTTATAAATAGCTAGTAAGATAACGTTAATATAACGGTAACTAACGTTACAGTATGTAAGTAATTATTCTAGCGATATATATAATGCTAGATAAGGTGTGCTAGTACATTATTTCAGCAACATGACAAGCCAGTGAATTAGCAGGTTTCAATTGTTGCTTAGCAGAGTGCGTGACATTTTATCTACATGTTATGCGGCTAGAGTTTTGACACCGAGTCAATGGGCTCTGTGTAATTCTTTCTTTTTCGGTTGTTTATCGTCATCGGTCTTTTTACTTTTACCTCTTTGTTTTATGAGCAGGTGTCACTGGAGAATTGGCAGTTTAGGTTGTTTCTCCGTCATAAGCTCTGCAGCACGCCGGCAATCTTGAGTTTGAACGACGGCTCGCGCTCCGGCGCTCGCGCTGTGCAAGAGAGGGGTGTGATCAGCGCGTACACGAGCGTGACTGACACTGCTAAGACACTCCTCTCGGCTCTGATTGGTTGTTTCTGACCGGGAGCGTGTATTTCTTGCAAATGGCAATAGGACCACTAGGAGGAGCCAGAGATGCTTGATTTTTACACAGATTATCTGTCTCATATTCTACTGTCAGGACATAATGACAGTTTTAGCAAATACATGTTTTCAAAAGTTACCTACAGGAGCTTTAAGCCATGTTAGCGTTTCAGAACATCCACGAGGAGGCGGGTTTCGTGACATCATCGCGTACAATAGAAGTCCTATTTCATTGGCTAGGCGCCAACCAATAACACGGCTCGTTTGAACACCCCCGCTCCCGCCCCCCTCTCTCTCTCGGAACTCTCTCGTTACAAGTGCACAAATCAGTTTTGCACCTCATATATCGCGAAAAGAGTAGCAAAAGTCAAGGTGCGAAATTTGAACTTGCAGTGACAGATTTGAGAAGTTGCAAGTGCCAATTTGAGGTTGTATTGCGAATTTGAATGTTAGAAGAAGTGCAAATATATTTTACATGTTTGTGTCTGTCGTTGTATTTCTGTGAATGGCATTTTACACATTTGTGACTGCTCGTCTGCAGCTTCAGATTCAGAATGCAGGTTTGTGACTATTGTCTGCGAGTGCAAATCTCAGCGTTCAAGTTCAGATTTTTATTTTACAGGTTTTCACATTGGAGCTGTGAGTGTAAATGTTCACATACAAGTACGAATATTTATTGTACAAGTTCTCAAATTCACATCTACGTGCTCTCGAGTTTAGCTACTCTTTTACCTTCATAGAGAGTGAAGGGTCATAGAGACTGCCCCTGTCAGTGAAACGTATCTAGCGGTGCTTATGTGGAAAAGTTACTCAGATATTGTGTTGTACATTTTAAAAGTAATGCGTTACTTTACTAGTTACTTGACAAAGTAATCTGATTACATAACTCAAGTTACTTGTAATGAGTTACACAAAACACTGCTCCTGATCCACCTGTTTAACACACTGTGTGTGTGTGTATGTATATGTATATTTGTGTGTGTGTGTGTGTGTGTGTATATGTATATTTATATATGTGTGTGTGTGTGTGTGTGTGTGTGTGTGTGTGTGTGTATATATATTTATATTTATATATGTTTGTGGGTGTGTATATGTATGTGTGTGTGTGTGTATATGTATTTGTATAATTATGTGTTTGTGTCTCTGTGTGTGTGTGTATATATGCATGTAAATGTGTTTATGTGTTTGTGTATGTGTGTGTTTATATGTATATTTATATATGTGTGTGTATATATGTATATTTATATATGTGTGTGTGTGTGTGTGTGTGTATATGTATATTTATATATATGTGTGTGTGTGTGTATATGTATATTTATATATGTGTGTGTGTGGGTGTGTATATGTATATTTATATATATGTGTGTGTGTGTGTGTATATGTATATTTATATATGTGTGTGTGTGGGTGTGTATATGTATATTTATATATGTGTGTGTGTGGGTGTGTATATGTATATTTTTATATGTGTGTGTGTGTGTATATGTATGTTTTTATATATGTGTGTGTGTGTGTGTGTGTGTGTGTCTCTCTCTGTGTGTGTGTGTGTGTATATGTATATTTATATATGTGTGTGTGTGTGTGTGTGTGTGTGTGTGTGTGTGTGTACTGTAGATCCGTCTGCGTTCTCCAGCTTTCACACTGATCCTCCACTGGAGCTTCTTCCTCCTGAACTGCCGCCTAAGAAAGACCGCAGACGAAGGCAAGCTCCACAGGCGAGTGTTTCAGTCGCACTCCTATTGTTTTAAAGCAGCTTTACAGAAGGTGTTGTAAGAGTTTAGGAAGTGTGTGTGAGGCCCAGTGTGTTGAATCTCCTGCAAGACGGTGTTATTTTCCTGTGTAAGAGTGTGTGTGATCATCAGTGTGTCGATCTCTCGATCTCCTGCTCTGCATCTGCAAGAGTCTCGGTTTCGAGCTTCACGCTCTCGCTCTCAGGAAGTGGTTGAAGCGTCTGACTGTGTGTTTCTCGCTCTCGTTCAGGATCCGGTCCAGTGTGTGAGTCCAGTGATCAGGAAACCACCGGTACGTGTTCGGCGTGCTGCTCCGGGAATGAGGGCGCGCTGCTCCGGGAATGAGGGCGCGCTGCTCCGGGAATTCCGGGAATGAGGGCGCGCTGCTCCGGGAATGAGGGCGCGCTGCTCCGGGAATGAGGGCGCGCTGCTCCGGGAATGAGGGCGCGCTGCTCCGGGAATTCCGGGAATGAGGGCGCGCTGCTCCGGGAATGAGGGCGCGCTGCTCCGGGCAAAACTGCGGTGTTCAGAGAACAAATGTTATCAATTAACAGTTAAAAGTTTCAAATATTAAGAGATAATAAGAGTAATATTACAAATAATAAGAGTAAATTCAGAAATATTGTCAAATATTTTTGAATATTATAATAATTAAATTATTTATTCAGTTTAAATATAAATATAAATATTTCTGAATGTTATGATAATTTATTCAATTAAATTAAAGGTTTAAATTCAATAACATTTCATTTTTTAGATAGAAAAATATTATTAAATAAAAAAATGTTGTCAAATATTTCTGAATGTTATATTAATTTAAAAGTTTGATTTTAATTACACTGAAATGTTGAGGGAAAAATATTATTAGTATATTGACACATATTTCTGAATATTAAAATAATTAAATTATTAATTAATAAAATGTTTAAATCATATATAATTTAAGTTTTAATTAAACCATAGAAAAAATAGTATCACATTTAGAAATATTGTCAAGTATTCATTATTAATATTGTCAAATAATAATTTAATTATTACTTTTTAGTTAGAAATCATTTA
>CM060605.1:48000975-48008475 GCA_030578255.1 Tiaroga cobitis | reverse complement strand
GGGTCATCTGACCAATCAGAGCAGAGTAGACCAATCACAACAGACTGGGTCATCTGACCAATCAGAGCAGAGTAGACCAATCACAGCAGACTGGACCATCTGACCAATCAGAGCAGAGTAGACCAATCACAACAGACTGGGTCATCTGACCAATCAGAGCAGAGTAGACCAATCACAACAGACTGAGCCATCTGACCAATCAGAGCAGAGTAGACCAATCACAGCAGACTGGGTCATCTGACCAATCAGAGCAGAGTAGACCAATCACAGCAGACTGGACCATCTGACCAATCAGAGCAGAGTAGACCAATCACAGCAGACTGGGTCATCTGACCAATCAGAGCAGAGTAGACCAATCACAGCAGACTGGGTCATCTGACCAATCAGAGCAGAGTAGACCAATCACAGCAGACTGGGTCATCTGACCAATCAGAGCAGAGTAGACCAATCACAGCAGACTGGGTCATCTGACCAATCAGAGCAGAGTAGACCAATCACAGCAGACTGGGTCATCTGACCAATCAGAGCAGAGTAGACCAATCACAGCAGACTGGACCATCTGACCAATCAGAGCAGAGTAGACCAATCACAACAGACTGGGTCATCTGGCCAATCAGAGCAGAGTAGACCAATCACAACAGAGTGGGTCATCTGACCAATCAGAGCAGAGTAGACCAATCACAGCAGACTGGGTCATCTGACCAATCAGAGCAGAGTAGACCAATCACAACAGACTGGGCCATCTGACCAATCAGAGCAGAGTAGACCAATCACAGCAGACTGGGTCATCTGACCAATCAGAGCAGAGTAGACCAATCACAGCAGACTGGGTCATCTGACCAATCACAACAGAGTGGATTTTCCGCCTGACCTGGGAATGCTCTGGAGTCAAATCTGTTTGTGTGTGATGTGTTGATTTTGCCGTGTGGCTGCGCACCACACACTGCACGACCAAAACTGTTAGACCCGGGATTTTTTATCGCCGTGTGTGGAGTCTCTCAGGTTTGGAAAATCGGCCGACAATCTTAAAATCGTCCCGTGTGAACCAGGCTTTAGTGACCCAAATAAAGGAAAGACAGATGCACACAACCACACAATCTAATCTGTGTTCTCTCCGTCTCACAACAGGAAGTTTGCGATCAGCACGAAGATTCCAGACACAAAGGGATGCAGGACGTGTTCAGTGGGTGAGATGAGAAATCCCGATCGCTTTCACCTCTCAGAGACACTATGAGACAGATCAGCCTCAAACATTACACACTTACAAAACAAAGTTCATAAACGCACGGCACAATTCACATTTACAAAATCCGATTCCTAAATTCAAAACACAATTCATAAATGCACAAAAGCATAAATATTTCCTCAAACACCGCACACAGATTCAGAGCAGTCCGCGCACGTGCAAATGCAGATTCAACGATCCATAAATACATGTAACGTCATTCATAAATGTGGGATGGAAATTAATTCAAGAACTTGATATATTTGTGTAAACATTTGACATTTTTTAGGTAAGATGCACATTTGGATAAATATTTATGCTTTTACTTAATTTATGAATTGTGTTTTGAATTTTACGAATCTGATTTTGTATGTGAATTGTGCTGTGCATTTGTGGATTTTGTTTAGTAGATGTATTATTTTTGAGGCTAATCTGGCTCTATAATAAACCAGTGTGTGTCTGTGTGTGTGTGCAGCTCATAACGCTCAGAACGGCTGTGTGTTCCTGTGCTGTGCGCTGGAGTCCAGTGTGGTTCTGTTGCAGTGGTACGAGCCCATGCACAAGTTCATGCTGATCAAGGTGAGAGAACTGCCTTTAAAGTGGACAATCATGAGAATCTGACTTTCTCCGTGTGTAAGTGCTATAATTCGTTGCTTCTACCGAACCAGAAAATGTGAAAAGTGAAACCCAGTAACTCTGTTCTGGTGAGTCTTTCTCTGCAAACATGTCAGAAAATAAGCCGATCAGATTTCTCTCTCCTTCTGGCGTATGAAGAGGATCTTATTATAATATAACCGGCCAGTGGTATAGTCTTGTGATCAAACGCAATGGATTATGTTGATTTTGGACTCATTGTAATAGTGAGAATCTGCTGTAAATAATGATGTGCCATATGTCACGATCGGAGGATGTTTCATGAAGTTATGAGCGAAAACATGGACGAAAAATGTTCACATTTGCGGCGAGAATGACGGGCAAGCAACTGTGCTGTACCTCAGATATACGCAAATCTGGACGTTTTCCAGTGGGTGTACGGCGTATACCTGTGTATCACGTAGACTCACTGTTACCCAGTGTTGGGGGAAGTTATTTTGATAAGTAATGCATTACAATATTGCTTTACTCCCTTAAAGTGTAACTAAATGCATTACTTAGTTGCTTTTTAAGAAAAGTAATGCGTTACGTTACTTTTGCGTTACTATTTTCCTACCTGGGCTGGGCTTGGTTTTTTTTTTATAACAAAAAAGTGCCATTCTGGATAACGGAAGAATAGGATGCAGGGGGGTGTCGACAAAAGACAAAGTGATGCCTTGATGGACAGTATAGACCTTATGTAGCCACGCCCCTTTTCCGCGCTGAGCTCATTGTCTTTTGACTTCCGGTCTGTATTTTCACAGCGATCTTGCCTAGTTATGAAAAAAAAAATTCCCAAGGTCCATTTGTTAAGACATATGCTTTACAATGCTTATCATAAACATTACAATGCTCATGATAACTTTCGTTAACTCTACAATAAGTAAATCAACTTCACCAGCTAATTACTCATGGACAGCGATGCCATAGAAATATACAGAGCGACCGCAAAAACGGAAGTTCAAAGACCATATTCTAAAGATGGCGGCGCCCTCGTTTCTCTGGTGCATAAGGTCTATACAAATGGGAAATATGCTAATACGGGAAATATGCTAATACGGGAAATATGCTAATACGGCGGTTGTGGGCGGAGCATAAGCAATATGACATCATAGTGCTCAGAAAATCCAAACGGCCTGATTATTGAGAGTGTTTAGGATTTTTGAGGATTAAAAAAAAAGGAGTGAATGGATTTTCTTCCTTGTATGGCGGTTGTGTCCACACACTGCACACACACATCTATACACACACACACCATATAAAAGTGAATTTTGCACCCGATGACCTTCACTCGCCTACATTTACATTTACATTTATTCATTTAGCAGACGCTTTTATCCAAAGCGACTTACAAATGAGAACAATAGAAGCAGTTAAACTAACAGTAGGACAACAATACGTAAGTGCTATAACCCCTCTCAGTTTAATTTTAGTGCAGGTTTTTTTTTTTTTTTTTTTTTTTTTTTTATAGAATAGAAGAGAAGAGAAAGTGTTAATTCTACTGAATCAAGTGCTGCCGAAAAAGATATGTCTTCAGCAGTTTCTTGAAAGTGGCTACTGACTCAGAAGCTCTGGTTGAGTTAGGTAGATCATTCCACCAACAGGGAACAGCCATTGTAAAGGTCCGAGAAAGAGATTTTGTGCCTCTTTGAGATGGTACCACAAGACGACATTCGCTAGCAGAGCGCAGGTTTCTGGATGGCACATAAGTCTGAAGTAATGAGTTTAGGTAAGAGGGAGCAGTGCCAGTGGTTGTTCTGTAGGCAAACGTCAGTGCCTTGAATTTAATGCGAGCGGCAACTGGCAACCAGTGCAATTGTTTGAGGAGAGGAGTGACGTGTGCTCTCTTCGGCTCATTGAAGACTACTCTGGCTGCAGCATTCTGGATCAATTGCAGAGGTTTGACAGAGCAAGCTGGAAGACCAGCCAGGAGAGCATTGCAATAGTCCAGTCTGGATAAAACAAGTGCTTGGACAAGGAGTTGTGTGGCATGCTCTGTAAGGAAGGGCCTGATCCTCCTAATGTTGTGCAAAGCAAATCTGCAGGACCGGGCAGTTCTAGCAATGTGGTCTGTGAATTTCAACTGATCATCAATTACAACCCCAAGGTTCTTAGCTGACCTTGATGGAGTTATGGATGACGAGCCTAGCTGAATGGAGAAGTTGTGAAGAAGTGTTGGGTTGGCCGGGACCACAAGTAGCTCTGTCTTCGCAAGGTTTAGTTGAAGGTGGTGGTCCTTCATCCAGCCAGAGATGTCTGTCAGGCAGGCTGAGATACGAGCAGCTACCGTCGGATCGTCAGGCTGGAATGAGAGGTAGAGTTGCGTGTCATCAGCGTAGCAATGATAGGAAAAGCCATGTTTCTGAATCACAGATCCTAGTGATGTCATGTAGATGGAGAAGAGGAGTGGTCCAAGCACTGAGCCCTGAGGCACCCCGGTAGCTAGATGTTGGGTCTTAGACGCCACACCTCTCCACGACACCCTAAAGGACCTACCTGAGAGGTAAGACTCGAACCATTGGAGTGCAGTTCCCGAGATGCCCTTCATCTTTAGGATTGACAGGAGGATCTGGTGGTTAACTGTGTCAAAAGCAGCAGACAGATCCAGCAGGATGAGGACTGAGGATTTGGAAGCTGCTCTTGCCAGTCTCAGAGCTTCAATTACTGAGAGCAGGGCAGTCTCAGTTGAGTGTCCGCTTTTGAAACCAGACTGATTGTCGTCCAAGAGGTTGTTCTGTGTAAGAAAGGAGGAGATCTGGTTGAAAACAACTCGTTCAAGTGTTTTCGCGACAAATGGAAGAAGAGATACCGGTCTGTAACTTGTTAGATGTGCTGGATTTAGATTGGGTTTCTTAAGCAGTGGGGTTACTCGAGCCTGCTTAAAAGCTGTGGGAAAGGTACCAGTGTGAAGAGAGTTGTTTATGATGTGCGTGAGTGTGGGTACAACTGAGGAAGAAATGGCTTGAAGTAGATTAGTGGGGATAGGATCAAGCGGACAGGTAGTAGGGCGATTGGAAAGGAGGAGTTTAGAGACTTCCGCCTCTGAAAGTAGAGAGAAGGAGGGTAGAATGTGTGCGTTTGTTAGTAAAATGTGTGTGTCAGTTTGTGGATTGGTAAATTGGCCGCTGATGGTGGTTGTTTTTTCTATGAAGAATGTGGCAAAATCATCAGCTGTTAGGGTTGATGAAGGAGGAGGAGGAGGAGGGTTAAGAAGAGAGGAGAAGGTTTTGAAAAGCATGCGAGAGTCAGAAGAATTGATCATTTTGTTGTGATAGTAAGCCATTTTAGCAGTAGAGATATTAGCAGAGAAGGAAGAGAGAAGGGATTGATAAAGGCCCAGGTCTGTCGAATCTTTCGATTTGCGCCACTTCCTCTCTGCACCCCTGAGTTTAGTACGATGTTCGCGAAGAATATCAGTTAACCAGGGGGCAGAGGGTGTGGCGCGGGCTGGCCTGGAGGAAAGGGGACAGAAGTTGTCCAAGCAGGATGTTAAAGTGGAGAAAAGAGTATCAGTTGCACAGTTAGTATCAAGTGTTGAGAGCTGATCAGGTGGAGGAAGTGTGGATGAGACCAAAGAGGATAGGTGAGAGGGTGAAAGTGAGCGTAGGTTTCGTCGAAAGGTGACCTGTGGAGGAGTGTGTGTTGTGTTCTGAGGCAGGTTGAGGTTGAGAGTGAGGAGGAAGTGATCTGAGGTGTGCAGTGGAGTGACCAGTGTATTGTCCGTAGAGCAGTAGAGCGTGTAGATGAGGTCCAATTGGTTACCTGATTTGTGAGTAGCCACAGTAGATACTCGTTTGAGGTCGAATGATGCAAGCAGGGTGTGGAAATCAGCAGCCTGAGGTTTTTTTAGGTGGATGTTGAAGTCTCCAAGAATTACAAGAGGAGTACCATCTTCTGGGAAGGATGAGAGTAGCACATCAAGCTCCTCCAAAAAACTGCCAAGTTGACCTGGGGGACGATATACAACTACAAAATGGATTTTTATAGGACTAGTGATGGTAATTGAATGTGATTCAAATGAGCTGTTGTCAAATAGAGGTGGTAAAGGATCAAATTTCCAGTCATTTGAGATGAGCAGACCAGTACCACCACCCCTTCCGGTCAGACGGGGGGTGTGTGAGAAAGTGAAGTTAGTGGAGAGGGCAGCAGGTGTGACAGTGTCCTCTGGTCTGATCCAGGTCTCAGTCAGGGCCAATAGACTGAGACCTGAATGACTTGAAAAAGATGTAATGAAATCAGCTTTGTTAACAGCGGACTGGCAGTTCCAGAGACCAATAGGAAAAGAGAATAAAGTATTAGAAGACACCGGAAGGGTACGGAGATTGTTAGGATTGCATCGCCTCTGACGTCTGACGTTTGATTTACGTATGTTAGTAATAGTAGAGATTTGAAAACACATAGTGAAAAGGAGCGTACAAACAGAAAGATTCAAAGAAAAGTGTGTAGAAGAGAAAGGAAACAACAAAAATAAACAAGAAGAATGTAATACTCAAGTGCTTTGTCGGTGTCCTTGCTCGGTGGAGTGGCACAGGTAGAGTCGCTGGTCTTTACACTCTTTGGTCTTCACACGATGAGGGCTTCACACGAGGGCAGCCGCGACCGCTGCCGCGGTGTACTAACCAGTTTTATATACACCTAATACCCTGTTAATGAATACAGCAGGCCACGCCCAACTCTTTGGCCAGCGAAACTCAGTCACGACACAAACAAACACACGCGCGTTTTTACCAGGGTAAACACAGTAACGAAAACTCGCCTCTGGTTATTCTGAGACTTTCGATGAGTGGGATTGGCCTGTTATTGCCAGTGTGAAGGCTCTGAGCGGGGGCGGAGCTGCAGCTCATTTGCATTTCACACACACACACACACACAAACAGAGTGTTTTTGCTTGACCCCAAAAAGTGTCGATTTTAACATGCGATAGTTAATGATCTGGAGGATTTGAGCTGAGCTTTCACACACACATTCTGGGAACGCCGTAGATTTATATTACATCTGGTGAAAAGAGGAATAATATGTCGCTTTAAATATTGCTGCAGATATCGTGGTCCTCGCTGTCTCTCACTGACCTTTCATGCAGAGTCCCCTCGCCCACACACACACACTCACACACACACAGCGTCTCCGGTCGCTTATACATGTCTCTCTCACTTCAGTCTCGCACTCATCATGAGAATCAGCAACAGTAAAGTGTACTTTATTCCTGTGATCAAAGCTGAATGTTCAGCATCATTACTCCAGTCTTCAGTGTCACATGATCCTTCAGAAATCACTCTAATATGAGGATCTGATGCTCAAGACACATTTATGATTATTATCAGTGTTGAAAACAGTTCATATTTCTGTGGAAACTGTGATACATTTTATTTTTCAGGATTCTTTGATGAAAAGAAAGTTTAAAAGAACTGTGTTTATTTGAAATAGAATCTTTTGTAACATTATGAATGTCTTTGCTGTCCTTGATGAATAACGTGTGTTTCCTCGTACGATGATCTGTTGTGTCAGCAATTCGACTTCCCGCTGCCGGCTCCGCTGCGCGTGTTCCAGATGCTACTGGTCCCGGATCAGGAATATCCTCAGGTTTACATCCGGGCGAGTCGAGGAGCCGGAGCGTCTCACCCGGTGCAGCTCGACTACATCGA
>CM060605.1:47918475-47995975 GCA_030578255.1 Tiaroga cobitis | reverse complement strand
AAAAATGTAGTATTGGTGCATGTTGATGCACCAACATCATAATGTAATGGCGCTTTAATGTAACGTCGCTTTAATGTAACAGCAATTTAATGTAACGGCGCTTTAATGTAACAGCAATTTAATGTAACGGCGCTTTAATGTAACGGCGCTTTAATGTAACGGCGCCTGAATGTAACGTCGCTTTAATGTAACGTTGCTTTAATGTAACGGCGCTTTAATGTAACGGCGCTTTAATGTAACGGCTCTTTAATGTAACGGCGCTTTAATGTAATGTCGCTTTAATGTAACGGCGCTTTAATGTAACGTCGCTTTAATGTTACGGCGCCTGAATGTAACGTCGCTTTAATGTAACGTCGCTTTAATGTAACGGCGCTTTAATGTAACGTCGTTTTAATGTAACGGCGCTTTAATGTTACGGCGCCTGAATGTAACGTCGCTTTAATGTAACGGCGCTTTAATGTAACGGCGCTTTAATGTAACGGCGTTTTAATGTAACGGCGCTTTAATGTAACGGCGCTTTAATGTAACGGCGCTTTAATGTATCGGCACTTTAATGTAACGGCGCTTTAATGTAACGTCGTTTTAATGTAACGGCGCTTTAATGTAACGGCGCTTTAATGTAACGGCGCTTTAATGTAACGGCGCTTTAATGTAACGGCGCTTTAATGTAACGTCGTTTTAATGTAACGTCGCTTTAATGTTACGGCGCCTGAATGTAACGTCGCTTTAATGTAACGTCGCTTTAATGTAACGGCGCTTTAATGTAACGGCGCTTTAATGTAACGGCGTTTTAATGTAACGGCGCTTTAATGTAACGGCGCTTTAATGTAACGGCGCTTTAATGTATCGGCACTTTAATGTAACGGCGCTTTAATGTAACGGCGCTTTAATGTATCGGCACTTTAATGTAACGGCGCTTTAATGTAACCACTACAATGTAACAGCACTTCTATATAACAATTGCTGATTGATGATGATGATGATGATGATGATGAAGAAGTGGGAGATCAAGAGTATCACATTGAAATCTTTCTGCAAGACTCTCGTTATGTTAGATTTAAATTCTCAAATGCATATGCAAGCTTTCAGTATCAGTTTTGTGATGGTCATTGGTTTATGATGGACATAAACAGTGTCCAGTCCTTGAAATGCTTTTTCACTGGTTTTAGTGGCCACTGAACCACCACAAGATGTCACACTCGACCATGAGTTCTTCTAGTGTTGGTGTTGTTTTGTTTATCCTCTTGATCTGGTCAGAGACTCCCATCATGTTTTCATAATTATATGTTTTTAAAAAGACAAGTTGTTGTTTGCACATTTGAACAAAAAATGTGTTAGATGTTAAAATTTTACAATAAAATGAAATATAATTAAATATGGATTATCGCCACAGAAGCAACAAATAAAAAAGTAATTATGACTTTTTGAGTTCATATCCCACAATTCTGAGAACAAAGTTAGAATTGCAGGATATAAACTCACAATTACAAGAAATGAAGTCAGAATTATTAGATAAAAAGTCAGAATTACTTTTTTATTTTTTATTCTGCGACGGAAACAAGCTTGCATAACAAAATGACTAAAGTTTAACCTAAAATTAAAACGGAAGAAATCCCCATCCCGCTCTCAAATATCTAAACATTCTTAAATCAATTTACTGAAGACTGAAGATATTAAGTCTTGTTTACTGAAAAATTTATCAAGATGAAGTGAGTTTGTGCTTAAAGCTACACTGTGTAACTTTTTTAGTTTATTCTTAGCTAAAAACACTTAGTTCTTTCAAAAATATATGTGCTCATTAATGTATATTTACTTCGTTCAAGTAATAAAGTATTCTCGTGAGTGTATAATATGCCATTGAAAATACATACGGGTGAGGGG
This sequence comes from Tiaroga cobitis, assembly GCA_030578255.1. NCBI lineage: Eukaryota > Metazoa > Chordata > Actinopteri > Cypriniformes > Leuciscidae > Tiaroga > Tiaroga cobitis. The sequence continues at coordinate 47,994,094 of CM060605.1, read as the reverse complement.
TTCTAATGTCGGTCGCCATGTTGCCCCTCCATCTTGAAAGTACATTAGCCAAAGAGGGACATCAAGCTTCGCCTTTCGCGTTTTAACACTCTATGGCACCGTGTCGAGGAGGTCCTACTGGAAGCCATGTTAATTTTGGACTCCATTGGCCACCGTAGGAGTTAAAACGAAATCGAAATTGAGAGGAACAGAAACTAATATTCACTGGATGGTCATATACCTTTTCACCGCTAGATGGGGTTAAAATCACACAGTGTAGCTTTAAAACAAGAATAAATATCTGTTAATGTGGTTCGAAAAATAATCTTAATTCAAAGAGAAAAATATGATTATTTTCCTGACCAAACTGATTATTTGTTCTTGTTTTAAGCACAAACTCAGCACACATTCAGCAGTCGTTCTGCTTCTCCAGTAAATGCATCTTGATTTAAGAATCTTTAGATATTTGTACTGGAAAACAAGACAGAAACACTGAGGAAGCACATCATTTCTGCAGTGTATGCAAATAAAGACAGATAAACCTGTGGATCTGTGTGTGTTTGCAGGCGGTGGATCTCAGCAAGCCGATAGACAAGCGCATCTATAAGGGAACTCAGCCCACGTGTCACGACTTCAACCAGTACTCGGCCACCGCCGACAGCGTGGCTCTGATCGTGGGCTTCTCCGCAGGACAGGTGCAGTACCTCGACCCCATCAAGAAGGAGACCAGCAAGCTCTTCAACGAGGAGGTGAGCACAGGAGAACACTCATTACACATCTGCATTATTGAGTCACTGATGTTACACTCTTAGACATTAAGGGTCTAAATAGAACTTGTAACATGTTCTATATAAGGAGAGACGTCTTAAAGTCCCTCTGTAGTCTGTCATTGTATCTCTTAAAACTCATCTTTGATCACCAAAATGACATATTTAAGCATTTTTTCCCTTAAAAAGGGTCTTCATGCCTTAAAATATCTTGAATGTAACTCGACACCCTTGCCTTATTTAGTATGCGCGGCTCTATGAATATGCAAATGAGCCCCGCCTCCACTCACTCACTCACTCAGCTCAGAGATCCACTGGTTGACGATCACACGTTGATCTGATTGGTTACAAGGTCGTTTGTGACGTCAGAAACACCAGCGATTTCAAACCGTGTTTTTGAGACTGTCTTTGGTTCACTGCAGTTTTAAGCAGGAAATACTCAGCAATGCTGTCGACTTATGAACTTACACACGGTGTGTCTTAAAGCGTATTAAAAACACCACATAGACACATAAACAACATTAAAGGCACACTATGCTGGAATTCCGTTTTTGTCAAACTGCGACCCCTAGAGTCGCTGTGGAGAACTTGTATTTAACGTTACTGTCGTAAATGCCACTCACGGAGAGCGTCTGCCATAGACTGGTCTCTGCACTCACGGCCTGATACTCCTTTGAAGCTGTTATATTAAGGTACACATCTTGCATAGTGTGCCTTTCAGTGTTAATTTTGACAGCAAATTTTGATTTAGTTTTAGTCTTAGTCTTTTGACTAAAATGCCATTTAGTTTTAGTCATGTTTTAGTCATCTGAATTGTTTTAGTTTTAGTCTAGTTTTAGTCGACGAAATACAATAACATTTTAGTCGACTAAATCTACAGTAGATTTAGTCGACTAAAATATAATGGGTTTAGGTCAATTGTAATGCGTTAATTTAGAATTTCTCTAAAGTTTCCAAACCCATATACTCCCGGAGAAAACATCTATTAACCTATTAATATGAATGATTTTTAAGTTTGAACATGCAATACAGACACAGATTTAACTACTGTGACTTAAAAATATCTTAAAATTAAATAAAACCACTTTTCCTGAAGTAGAACAGTCTTCTTTTCAATGAATATGCATTCTTTATAACTACTTGCAAACATCATTCTTTATTCTTTCAAGCAGACATATTTATTTGTATGAATTAAATATAATTAATCCTTATTAAAGCTGTTAACAAACAGTGAATGCTTTTCTCTTTTTCTTTTGTTGCTTGATCAATATTAAGGACACAGACCGCATAATGTTTATTGCCACTGTCACTTTAAGACGTCAGATCATGTCCAATGACATGCGGATACAATTGCACTGATGATACACTCACAACTGTTTAAGACATAACCAGCATAGTTTACATGAATACTCTCCAAAACGGACATTTAGACATACTATTGTGTGTATTTGTCCATTCAGACACGAAAGAGAGCTTAATTCAGTCCTCGCGTGCTTGTGTCAATGTGCACGGCTGCACGCTTCGCTTCGGGTCGGGTGTGTGCGCACAGAAAACCGTACCGAATAGAGCTCTTTTTTGCATCGTCACTCTTATTCAGATCTATACGTCTGCTCTACTCATTCTCCCAGACGTTCACATTTTTTAACGTTTTATGAGACCACGGGGTAGATCACGTTACAGCCTACAAATGTGCGCATCTACCACACACACGCAGGACATCAGTTCTGACGGATCGCTTCCCAAATCGTCACTAACATTTTCGTCTAGTTTTTATTCGTTGACGAAAATGTCAATAGATTTTCGTCATAGTTTTTGTCATTCAAAACTATTTTTTATTTAGTTATCGTCTCGTTTTCGTCTGTGAAAAAATGTCGTTGACGAATAATTTTCGTCATTATTTTCGTCAACGAAATGAACACTGGTGCCTTTAAATAAGAGATCTAGCGCTAAAATGTGTTTTTGAACTCAACCTGAGCGCTCGTGTCCGCTGCTATCAGTGTCATAGATACATAACGTTAGTCATTGTGTCTCTTGTGGCGGCGCGCGCGCAGTCTTCACTCGGACGCGCTCTTCAATCTATCGCCGTTGCGGAGACTCTATTTATTCCGGTGAAATCACAAAATAAAATGCACACAAACTTAGAAAGATTTACTTACTAGGCCATCAACAAGATCGCCAGGTCAGCACCACTGTTGCATCCAGTGCTGCTTTTTAGCTCGCGCCAACGAGTGAAAGCCCGACCGAGAGGGACTCACTCTTGTCCGGTTGCTCACGCGGTCAGATTCTCTTTTCCTTTTCCTAGTCTCTTCCGACCGCGTTTTCTTTGCCTTTTCCATCGTCAAGTATCACGTCTGAAATGCGCGCAAGTGGCTTCGTGCTTCAAATGTTGTTGTTGATGTGTGTGACATCGTTGCCGTAAAGCATGTCGTCATTCTCGCGAGATTTGTCGGGGGCGCTCCTCTCAAACTTGCATTGCTGGTTTTTCCAGCGGCGTCCCCCCCAAGCTTTACTACCAGGATGATTCGCCCTAATATGAGTTTGTTTACCACCGAAATGACTTTGAAGCTGTTATATATTAAGGTACAATTCTTGCATAGTGTGCCTTTAAAAACTGGATTTTCACCACAGGGGGACTTTAAATGAATGCATAATTTCATGTTTAACTGGTTATTTAAACATTTCCTAGTGGTAAGGTATGTTTACAAGCTGCTTAATTCATAAAATTTAATTTAACAATTAAAAAATGTATTAAAACAAAATTAATTAACTTAATCCGCAAAATGATCCCATTATGGGAACCACTAAAGGTTCTAAATGTGATGCGTCTGTCGGAACCCTTTAAGGTTCCATATAGAATCTATACAGTCCTGATTTGGCCAGTGATGATTTATTTTCATAATTCTACCACCCCTGTTTTCATATTTGTCCATGCCGAGCAGTTTCGACGATCCTGGTCTGTCGATGTTTAGTTCAGCGAATGTCACACATGTCCTGTGGGTTCTGACATCATGTTTCTACATCAGTGATATGAAAACAGGAACACTCTTTAGATCACAGCCTTGCAAACAGCCACAAACATTTAGTAATTTCCTTGTGGCAGTTTGTATTTTTCAATCTCCTCAAAGGATGAAAGCTCTTACTCGCAGTCTTTATTACTTGACCTTTTGTTTTTACAACTCACAATCATGTTGAATTGAAAGTAACTTTACTTCAGTGGTATGTGGCTTCTTATTGGGTCTTCATTAGCAGGAAATACTCTTATGGGAAAGAGTATATATTCTGAAAAGATTATTTTAAATGTAAAATTTTATTTAGGACATATGTTCATGACTATTGAAAGTGTGTAATGTGACATTTCTTTTGATTTTGAGGTGCAATGTGATTTGACATGTTTGTAAGAGCTTCTGAAACACACACACACACACACACACACACACACATATATATATATATATATATATATATATATATATAAATGTGTCTTCGGCTCACCAAGACTGCAAAAATTGCATAGCAGTCCAGCTTAAGTAAGTTCAGTGATGGTTAATTTTTGTTTTTAAAAAGTTATTAATTTAGTTTTAAAAAAAAGGCGACAAAGGCGACCGTTTTTTATTATCAATGTTGAAAAAGTGTTGGTGGAAACGGTCATGCATGTTATTTTTCCAGGATTCTTTGATGAAAAAAAGTGATGACAATGTCAGTGTATAATTTTCATATTTCATACATTTATGATTATTATCGTTGTTGAAAACAGTTGTGCTGCCTCATATTTTTGAGGAAACCGTGATACATTGTATTTTCCAGTATTCTTTTATGAAAAGAGAGTTATATTTACGATATATGTATGATTTTCATATCATCGGTTGCTGATATTGTGTGATTTCTCCCCCTAGAGACTGATTGACAAATCAAAAGTGACGTGTCTAAAATGGCTGCCCAAGTCTGAGAACCTCTTCCTGGCGTCTCACGCTAGCGGTCACCTTTACCTCTACAACGTGGAGCATCCGTGCGGGACCACGGCGCCTCAGTACTGCCTCCTCCGCCAGGGCGAGGGCTTCTCCGTCTACTCCTGCAAGACTAAAACGCCCCGCAACCCGTTACTCCGCTGGGTGGTCGGCGAGGGAGGCCTGAACGAGTTCGCGTTCTCGCCCGACGGCGTTCACGTAGCGTGTGTCGGCCAGGACGGCTGCCTCCGCGTCTTCCACTTCGACTCCATGGAGCTTCAGGGAGTCATGAAAAGCTACTTCGGAGGGTTGCTCTGCGTGTCCTGGAGCCCCGACGGGAAGTACTTAGCAACCGGCGGAGAAGACGATCTAGTGACGGTGTGGTCGTTCGCGGAAAGTCGAGTGGTTGCGCGCGGACACGGTCACAAGTCTTGGGTTAACGTTGTGGCGTTCGACCCGTTTACCACTAACCTAGAGGACGACGATCCGATGGAGCCGATGGAGCTCAGCGGGAGCGAGGAGGATCTCCAGCCGGGGGCGCTACACTTCGCGCGCGTGCGCACTAGCAGCACGCTATCACGTCTCTCGCGGCACAGCTCGAAAGGTGGCGCTTCATCCGTATCCTACCGCTTCGGATCCGTCGGGCAAGACACGCAATTCTGTTTGTGGGATCTTACGGATGACGTGCTATATCCGCGACTTCCGCTATCCCGAGCGCTTACAAACACCTTCGGCTCCACCGTTGCGACATCCACGGCGTTAAACATCACTAGCGGAAGTGGCGTAGTCGAAGGCCATCATCATCCCCCCCATCAGACGTCTACGTTACCGCTACCTTTACCTCGTTCGCTGTCGCGCTCAAATTCACTTCCGCACCCTGCCGTCGCAAACACCTCAAAAACCCAGGGGGCGACGGAGAGCAACGCGGTTAGCGGAGGCGCTGCCGCCGCTGGAGGAACTATGCCGTTTAGCATCGGACGCTTCGCTACGCTATCGCTGCAAGAGCGCAAATCGGACAAATCTGGGGTTGGAGGGGAAAAGGAGCACAAGCGCTACCACAGCCTCGGAAACATCAGCAAAAGCAACGATAAGATCAATGTGGCGCCGCGTAGCAACCGGCTAGACGGCGCTAAGGTCTTGGGAACCACGCTGTGTCCGCGCATGAACGAGGTGCCGCTGCTGGAGCCGTTAGTGTGCAAGAAAATCGCCCACGAGCGACTCACTGTACTCGTGTTCATGAACGACTGCATCATCACCGCGTGCCAGGAGGGCCTCATCTGCACTTGGGCTCGACCCGGCAAAGCGGTGAGTCCCGATCTAAACGTAAAGCCTTCGGCACACTTCAAAATACACGTGCAATGCGCCAAATGCAAGTATACAAATATATATATATGAAAGCAGCGATTAATGGGATTCGAGCACTTTAAGGTCTTTAAGCACATGCTTAAAAAGGTACTATGTTTGATTTAGCAAGCCTGTAAACATCTAGATCATAAATAGAAATTTAAACAAATTTAAACAAAAGGAAAACATCAAGACGAAACATAGACTAAATGTTCAATATTTAGCTGCTGTTTTGTGTCAGAGGTGATATTGTGACATAATTGTGCGCATCAAAAGCGGTGGCTATTGTTGGTACTGCGCCTAAACAAAATCTCACACAACCTCAATTTTTACATGTACATTTATGCATTTGGCAGACGCTTTTATCCAAAGTGACTTGCATTGCATTTCAAGGTACACATTTACATTCTTATCAGTTCTTGCTTTCCCTGGGAATCAAACCCCCTTGGCGTTGCAAGCGCCAACGCTCTACTATTCGAGGACATTTTTATGATATCAACTTCAAATTTGGAACACAACTTGCTTAGACATGACTTTGATTTTGTACCAATTTTAGGTTCCAAATTATTTTGTAAAATATATGTTTTGTATAAAATCCAGTAGATTTGCTTTACAGTCTGTTTCTTGTGTTTTTGCTCCAGCATCCGTCTCAACCGCTGTCAGCACAGAATGGAAACTCGCCGAGCGGGACCGTCGTATAGCCGAAGCCTCATCCCGAGAGCCAGGAGCCAGTGTTACACACACATGTGTCCTCCATCCACGCTTTAGTTGCACATTAACGTCACATGTAAATGCACACGGGACCATGATGCGCAGACAGACTGCAAACGATCGAAGATCGAGACTCTTCTTTGCAGGAACCCCGCTAGCCTCGTCTTTAGCGAATAACACTGCGAAAGCCACGGCCATTTCACTTTCTATTTATTTATTTCATCATTGAGTCTTCTATTGTACATATTCAGACTACTCTATAATGGAATAATAAACTCGAATAACTAATATATGAAGATCCTATATTGTACATAGCGACAGATGCATTGAATGTTTTGCAGATAGTAGGGGGATTGATGATTTATTGTTCTTGTGTGCTAGTGCTTCATGAGCTGTCGGATGGGAAAGTGCATCTTTTGCTTTGCCATTGAGAGTTGCGTACATTCGTCCAACCGCTAGACGAGTTTTCCACTTAGATTAGAAAGATTAACAAGGTTAATGTTGTCTAGAAATGGCAATACCGCGAAAGCAAGGTTTTATACATTTGCTAAGTTTTTGCCAAGCAAAAGAACGTCACAGCTGAATGAAATCGCGCCGTGTTCAGGTGACTGTTTAAAGCTCTTGAAATTTGCCTTGTTGAACGCGAGTCAGATGCAATCGAAGAGAGAACTTCTCGCCACGGTTAACTCTTGTAGCACGGAGTAGGCGCTATCCCTTACACCTGCTATGCCTCTTGCAAAATTTTGCACATTAACATGTTGATTTGAGCTTGACTATTTTCAGAAATCTGGATCACTAATGTGAAGTGTGTATTACGTCATGCAGACTTCTCGAAAGGACAATGTTGTATCAAACGGCTGAACGTTTGCCGTTGAATTCGATAATTCCCATTAAGAAGATCACGTTAACAGAAGTAACCAATCTGCATTCAATAGCTGTGTTTCCATCCACCTATTTTTTTTGATATCGCATATAAAAACCCTTGATGGAAACGCCAAGATGCTCATAAGTTTTAAAAAACGTACACACTCAATTGAGGTGGATCATTTTTTAACAAAGTTTGATTGATTGATTGATTAACCAGTGGACCAATGGCATCGCAGCATCTCAATTTTGGTTTGGTGTTTCTGAAACGCCGGAGTCGAAGTGTGTGATCAGAATGATTGGGTGTAATTCCCTCCTGAAGCATCTCACACACACGAGTGTGTTACCGAACGCTAGAGAACACGACAGCATTTACTGTGTTTCGTCTGACGCTCGACACACACTCGTTTATGATGACGCTCGACACACACTCGTTTATGATGACGCTCGACACACACTCGTTTATGATGACGCTCGACACACACTCGTTTATGATGACGCTCGACACACACTCGTTTATGATGACGCTCGACACACACTCGTTTATGATGACGCTCGACACACACTCGTTTATGATGGAGGGAAAAGAGCCCGATTGCAGAAACTTACAGTTTATTACTGATATTCTGCACCAGGAAGTGATGATGCTGTCCTCTTGAACACATGGGATGGAAACGCTGCTTTATGTGCAAATGTTTTATTCCATATTCCAATTTTTGTGCAAAACTTTTGTAACTTTGGATGGAAACGCAGCTAATGTGTTCAGTGTAGAATATGTCAATGGATTTCACATGTTCTGTCAGTTTCTTGGTTATTCGAACGTTATATAGCAAACATTCCATTTCCTCATTCTTCAAACATTGAGAATGTTACTTTTGAATTTTCTTTGAACGTTCTTAAACAAGTAGTAACATTTAAAAAACGAACGTCCAACTAAAAAATGTTTCATGAATTATGTTTTTGACCTAATGTTTCGAGACCAGATAACTTTGAACAAATGTTCTTTTAACGTTAGCGTTTGTTCTTAACTTCGAGAGAACATTCCCTGTTAGCTGGGAGTTTATGATCCTGACTAACGAACGGATGTTTTCTCTGTAGTGAACACTCAGTGTGATGCTAGGATTGCATTAAACTTGCTAGAGAAGTCTGTGATGATCCATATTTGAGGACATTGAGTCTTTCTAGACGTCTGCGTAGAGTAACACTCTCATTGCCCTGGCTGTAGCCTGAATGTGTTACATCATGGCTGCTTTAGTGAACGTTTCTTCTCCTACAGGCAGCTTGTGTTTTAGACAAAGGCCAAGCTAGTGAATATGCGATCATTCCCAGCTAATCACAGAATATTATGTGAAAAAACAGTGTTTTACCCCTGACAGTATGTATGCTTAACACTTAAGTCTCATTTGTGTTTATTATTATTATTATAATTTTTTATCTCAGATATTTTGGGACTTTTGTTTTGTATGACTGTAGCGTTGTCATTGTTTTTGCCGTTAACTTGAGAAATGCAATGGACCAATTAGTGGATGTTGGAACACTTTGTGTATTTTTATTGTATGTTTTTTAAAATACTGGTTTAATAATACCATCCATTCATTTTTATTTATTTTTTTGCAAATGCATCCAGTTCTGACAGATGTTTTGTCTCATTGTAGTGTGTGTGTGTGTGTGTGTGTGTGTGTCCAACAGATGACAGCGCCTCCTCAATGTATGAAAAAGGACGATTTCATTGGAGAATCCATTCCTCCACACCGCTTTCCTTTAAAATCATTGAATATCCACTGCATGTGTTTTTATTTAGCACACGGTTATATGCCTGAGTCTGGTCACGTGGCCAACAATATCACAATATACAGTTTGTATATGGGAGTCTGTCATTAAAACATCAAATACTCGTGCATTGCATTGTTATTTGTAATGACTTACACCAATGATCACTTTTAATTAACCAAAGTAGTGCTAAAATTCCCAATAAGTTATGCAATATTTTTGTCTGACTGAACGTTCGAAACATCCGATGTTTTAAAAACGTTATGCGACCGTTAAGGGAACATTCTATTTTCTGCAAACAACATTCTCTGGACGTTCTAAAACTAGTAACGTTTAAAAAACGTTAGATGGAACGTCTAACTCAAATATTTCAGAAATAAAACGTTGCTTTTCCCCTTTGTTTTTGTGCTAACATTTTGAGAACATTAAGACCAGATCATAACCCTTGTGAAAAAAATATGCAAAGTATACTTGCAGCCAAACTAATTCAATATTCAAGTGTGTTAATGATTAGGTAACTTGAAGTGTGCTATTTTGAAACAACTCATTTGTACTAAGTACATTTTAGTTGTAATTAAATTGTATCACTTTAAGTGTATTTAGTGTACTTTTGTGTTAAATTGGAACAACTTCAAGTATACTTAATATACTTTAGTTAGGGACTAATTACATGCTTAATTAGTGATATTAAAGTGTACTTTATTTGTGTTATGAGTACATTACAAATTCATTACGAGTGTCTTCGAATCATAAACCATAAGTGTATTATATTTGAGTAAAAAGTATATAATACATTTAGCTTCTTCCAAATACTACAAATTGCACTCTTTGTCTTCAATAACAAATGCACATTAATAAAAAAAAAACATGACTTAGCTAAAGCTATACTTTGTACAATATACCATTGTCAACTATACTATAGTTATAACTGTTGTTAAGTATACTTTTAATGCATGGTTACAATGATCATTTTTAGCACACAGTTCAAATATACATAAAATATATTTCTAAGTGAAGTGCAAATAAATACACTTTTAAAAAAAATACAGAATTTTCACTTCAATTATATTTTTAGAAAATATACTAAAGTACAATTATTTTAAAGTGTGTTAAAAGTTGTATTTTGAAATAAGGGGTAAAAGCATGATGCTAATTTACCTTTAATATGGAAAGATAGTAAAACAAAAATTGTTCGTATATTTTGTTATAGTATATTGTTAGTATATTTGCTATGTACTATTGAAAAGGGGAATATATTTCAAACACAATAAAGTATACTTTTTTTCAATAGGGAACGTTCAAAACGTTTTAGTTGTTTTAAATGGTTTAAAAACGTTATGTGACCGTTAAGGGAATATTCCATCTTCTGCAAACATCATGGGAACTTTAATTTTGAATGTTCTCTGAACGTTCTGAAACTAGTACCATTTAAAAACCGTTAGATGGAACGTCCAGCTAAAATATTATTATAAGGCCAGATAACTTTGAACAAACGTTCGTAACTTTGTCAGAAGAATAGCCAGAGTTCCTGGGGATTTGCATGGCGGCTTAATGTGTTTGAGGTTTTCATCAGATCTTTCCTTCAGAATGAGGGAAGTTAGTGCAACTCAACACGACCGTCCGTTGAACGTTCTCTGCTATTGCGAGTTTCGTTGCGTCAGTAGTGTGTGTGTGTGTGTGTGTGTGTGTAGTAGTAACAGCTGAAGCATAAAACCCTCAGTCTTTCGTGAACATCAGTGTTAGAGATCACATTTGAGTTGGCACGATGGTTGTGGACGAGTTCATTAATGCACAGGAACACCAGGTGAGCTTGTGAAATGAAATCCTGTGTTTAATCCAGATTCGCTCTGTATTTATTCTCACAATTCGGACTGTCCTGTAGACGCACAGGAACGGATCACACAGACTGAAGCTCGAGGATGAGGATGATGAAGGCAAAGGTGTCGTTCAGGTCCACAGTAAATGGAACAACATCCGTAAGTTCACATTTTTCAATTCAATTCACATTTATTTGTATAGCGCTTTTCACAACATTAAGTGTTATGGTAAGACTTTCAATGAAGACCATGCTTATAATGCATTATAGCCCCATTTATACTTATTTAAAAGTAAGTATTACTATTCTATAAATAATAATAATAATAATATTTATTAAGACTGCATTATTAGAACAGTAATGGTTACATTTATACAAATTTTATTATTACAGTAAGTCATGCATTTGCTTTTTCAATGTGCATGCTCATAAACCATTATACACTGATTTATAATATAAAAATATATCAAATATTAAATGTATCCCGAGATACTTATTTGTATTACCAATTAGTTATCAATATTGCTTTTAATGACTAATGTGTGTGTGTGTGTGTGTGTGTGTGTCTCTGCATGTGTGTGTGTGTGTGTGTGTGTGTCTCTGCATGTGTGTGTGTGTGTCAGATCTGTCTCTGGTGTGTGTGTTGTTGGGTGTTTCTCTCATAGCTCTGCTGGACTGCTGTCGCTCCTCCTCTGACTGGGTTTTGCTGGGTTCTGGCGGGTCCATCTGGGACTGGACATCTGTGTGTGTGGTTCTGCTGTTCACCGTCCTCCAGGGGGCGCTCTATCATCTACCTGTGGGACAGGTGAGACCCGAAACAACAGCTTTCCTCTGTAAACTAGTTGTCTATTATTCATTCATCCTCTTCTATGCAGGTGACAGAAGGCAAGATGGGCTGTAATGGAAAGCGTTTAAAATACAAACTCAACGGTAGGAGACTGAACACAAATCACCTCATATACACACTATATTGCCAAAAGTATTGGTACACCCTCCAAATCATTGAGTTCAGGAGTTCCAATCTCTTCCATGGCCACAGTTGTATAAATCAAGCACCTAGGCATGCAGACGCTTCTACACACATCTGTGAAAGACTGGGTCGCTCTCAGGAGCTCAGGGAACTCAAGCGTGGGACCGTGATCGGTTGCCACCTGTGCAATAAATCCATTCGTCATTTACTCACTACTAAATATTCCACATTGAAATGTTAGTGGTTTTATAACAAAGTGGAAGCAATTGGGAACAAAAGCAACTCAGCCACGAATAGCTCAGGAACATGCGTAGGGCTTCATGGAATGGGTTTCCATGGCCGAGCTGCTGCATCCAAGCCTTACATCACCAAAGCCGCAACTGGACTCTAGAGCATGTGTCTTCTCTGTCTCGGGTCTGGCGTTTGCCAAGAGAACGGGACTTGCCTGATGCATTGTGCCAAGTGTAAAGTTTGGTGGAGGGGGGATTATGGTGTGGGGTTGTGGTATGGTGTGGCCAGCACAGAGTCCTGACCTCGACCCGATAGAACAGCTTTGGGATGAGTTAGAGCGGAGACTGCGAGCTTCTCGTCCAACATCAGTCCCTGACCTCACAAATGCACTTCTAGAAGAATGGTCAAACATTCCCATAAACACACTCCTAAACCTTGTGGAAAGCGTTCCCAGAAGAGTTGAAGCTGCTATAGCTGGAAAGGGTCCATATTAAACCCTACGGATCAGGAATGGGCTGTGATTAAAGTTCATGTGCATGTAAAGGCAGGCGTCCCAAAACGTTTGGCATTATAGTGTATGTTTCTGGATGAGTTGAGCATGTTTCAGGGTTCTGCTGCAGGTCTGTATGCGTTCCTGCTGAGCGCGGCTCTGTTGTTGGCGCTGTGGTTCTGTGGGGTCCTGCGGGCCGGCGCCGTGACGGACCGGATCTTCTCTCTGGTCAGCGCTGGCATGGCCGTCTCTCTTCTGCTCAGCCTGGCGCTGTACCTGCGTCCCATCAACACACACGCATCCGCACTGGTGCACTACGACAACACAGGTGCGACACACCTCACACACACTAAACCCCAGTGTACTCACAAGCAGTGTTGGGGAAAGTTACTTTTAAAAGTAATGCATTACAATATTGCATTACTCCCCAAAAAAGTAACTAATTGCGTTTAGTTACTTTTTATGGAAAGAAATGCGTTACTTTTCCTCACCTGGGCTCGTTTGTTTTTTAACAACGACAAAAAAAAAAGACAAATGTTAAGGTCCTTTCACACCAAAAGTGAAATGATAAGTCTCAGACTGAAAGAAATGCATATTTACTCCTGTCCAGTAGAGGGCGCCGCTCAAACAAACCTTTCAGCTGCTGTCATTCTGGATTAACGATTACTGAACAATAGGATACAGAAGGAAGTTCAACACTCTTATTTCTAAATCTAATCTACAGTAATTTTTGCTTATTATTATGGTTGAATTAGATCATTGAAGGTCAGCAGCAAAGACATTGGTTAATAAAGTGAGATTAAATACATAAAGGATATTTGTGTAATTTAATATAGTTAATTATAAAAGTTTTGTGTAAAATTCTGAGATTGCATTTAATAAATGTGAAAAAGTAAAAGATATTTTGTTGTAAATTGAAATGCGTTACTTTACTAGTTACTTAAAAAAGTAATCTGATTACGTATCTCAAGTTACTTGTAATGAGTTACACACAACACTGCTCACAAGGGTGTTCAAAGGTGTGTGTGTGTGTGTGTGTGTGTTATAGCGGATCCCCTGCTGAAGTTTATTCTGGGTCAGAATATGGATCCTCGTCTGGGCATCATCGACGTCAAACACTTCGTCATGGTCAGGGTTGGATTCATCGGCTGGGTGAGTGTGTGTTCATGAGTTTTCTGAGCGCAGTGAGAAAGCGGTGACTGATGAGTGTGTGTTTGTCCTGCAGGCCATGATGGATCTGAATTATCTCCTGACCGCTGTAGAGATGAAGACCTCGCTGTCTCTCTCTCTGCTGCTGGTGATCGTCTTTCATCTCATTTACATACTGGACTTCCTCATCGATGAGGTCAGCAGGCCACACTGATTTCTTATTGGCTTATTATGTGATCATCATTCTGAAAATTCAAAATTAACGTTCTCATAATGTTTGAAGAAAGAGGAAATGGAATGTTTGCTATATAACGTTCGAATAACCAAGAAACTGACAGAACATGTGAAATCCATTGACATATTCTACACTGAACACATTAGCTGCGTTTCCATCCAAAGTTGCGAAATTGTGTACAAAATTGGAATATGGAATAAAACATTTGCACATAAAGCAGCGTTTCCATCCCATGTGTTCAAGAGGACAGCATCATCACTTCCTGGTGCAGAATATCAGTAATAAACTGTAAGTTTCTGCAATCGGGCTCTTTTCCCTCCATCATAAACGAGTGTGTGTCGAGCGTCATCATAAACGAGTGTGTGTCGAGCGTCATCATAAACGAGTGTGTGTCGAGCGTCAGACGAAACACAGCAAACGCTGTCGTGTTCTCCAGCGTTCGGATGCTGGTGTTCGGGAACACACTCGTGTGTGTGAGACGCTTCTGGATGGAATTACACCAAATCATTCACACTTTCAGAAACACCAAACCAACATTTGAGATGCTGCGATGCCATTGGTCCGCTGATTAGGCCGGTTATCCAATCACAGCCTCAGCTGAGCCAAAGTCAGTTTTTTTAGGGATTTATTCAGTAAATGTGTTTCCATCGTAGTGGATGAAACCATGATCTATCTCAACTGAGCGTGTACGTTTTTTTTTAGTAGTTATTGGATAAAAATGTGCTCCATCCAAGGTTTCTTTTATGAAATATCCCAATTTTTTTCATATTTTATGTAATTTGTTACTATTATATTGTTATTATTAGTTATTCTGCTGTATTGTGTGATTTTTCTGATGGTTGGTTAGGAGTCTGTGCTGACGACCAAAGAGTTCACAGAAGAGCCGATCGGGTTCATCATGATTCTGGGCGAGTTCATCTGGATCCCGTTCTTCTCCAGTCTTCCGGTTTACTTCCTGCTTCAGAGGCCCAATCAGATCCACTTCCTGTTTGCCGTGTTCATCTGCCTGCTCTTCGGTGAGAATAATAATAATAATAATTATTATTATAATCTTCATCAATCGGCCATCAGATCTCACGTTTATAGGCCGTGTGTCCACCTAGGTGTTTTTTTTTACGCGCCTGGCGTATGTTTTCAATTGTTTTCAATGGGAGCGCTGTGTTTTTAAAACGCCATGAGCGTAACGAGGCGCTGAACGTCTTTTTCACGCTGAAGCGCCCGGCGTTTTTTACCGGTTGCCGAGAGTTGAAGAATGTTTGGGTAAAACGCAGCGCTCATCACTGTCACTTTTTACCCAGCGTCCAATCACAGTGGAGGAGGGGCGGGGCTAATACCACACCGACCAACTGTCACATTCTGTTTGTTCAACGTCAACAGATGACGACAACAAGCATAATGACGGAACAAAATTATTTAAAAAGCAAATACTTTACATTGTATTGACATTTTTATATAGAAAAAACACAGAAACAAACCATCTGTGAAATGAGATACCAAGAACACTTACGCGGATATTCCTATCATAGCAAAGCGTCTAAACCCGCTGTGCTAAAGCTGTGTTTGCAGCTGGCTTTGGTGGACACGTGGCCTAAGGAAAGAAACATGAGAATCCAACATTATCAACAGTATTTTATTCATGTAGACTTGATTACAATCTAGTTGTTGTTAAAATACTCAGTGAAATGTATTGACAGGTATTGGCTTCCTGATTTATTACCTGTCCAACGAGCAGAAAGATGGTTTCCGCAGAAACCCAAACGACCCGGCCTACGCTAGTATGTGTAACATCTTCATCTTCATCTTCATTTTCTCATCATGCTTGCTTTTACAGTGGATATATAAAAGTCTGGCCTCTGGTGCTCTTCTGTCATTTTTGACTGAAAAATTTTACGGGTTTTTTCGTTTTTTTACTTCATCTGAATGGTAAGAAACTTGGTAAAGGTTTTGGCACTTGCTGTGTGAACACACACACACACACACACACACACACACACACAAAATCATGGACATGATTTGAAAAGGTTCCTGAAAAATAGTCACACTTGTATTGTTCGCGCATTGGAAATGAATGGAGAGTTTCCTCTAGTGGAAGCGTTTGGAACTGCAGCCGAACAACATCTCACTGAACGCTCGTTTACTGAGAGATCAGACTCACATGCGGAACACAACTTGTTTAGATTTATGGCTTTGATATTATCACAATTTTAGAGTAAAAAATTATGTTAATGTATATATAATTTTATAATGTTTTGGAAAATATATATTTCATATAAAAATTAAAAATGGTATTTTTGTGCATTTTTTATAACAATAAATGTAACTATTCTGAGTAAATCGAACTATTTCCAAGTTCACTTTTTTAAAACGTTTTTGTCTTTAAAAAGAGACCAAACTTCAGTCTGTTGCTCCAAAGCGTTAAAGATTTATAACAGTATAAGTTGGAAATTTCATTTTCAGGTCTATGCTCAAAAAGTAAATAAATTGGTTATAACTACTGCATAAATATAACTTACCACAAAATCCCCTAAAAATACAAAATATTAAATAAAATAATTTCATTGAAATAATCAAAAAAACATTTGGCCATTTTTTGAGCGACACATGAACAGTACATGAACAGCTGGTATTTGTGACGTAAAAAATTAAATCAGAATTTTTGCACGTCTTAAAGTAAAAATGCCAACGCCGCTGAAAACCAAAGCGATGCATTACAGAGAAAAAAGAACTTGAAATAACCGAACTGCATAAGTCTACACCCCCCTATTATAATTAAACTAAGTCCAAGTCTTCACCTGAAGTGACTCCAAACTGAGGGGCCGTTTACACAACACTGTCTTCAACTAAAATCTGAAAACGTTTTATGTGTTTGGTCCTTACACGACAGCGGCGTTTTGGGGGCCTGAAAATGCAAACTTTTGAAAAGCGGATTTCAAAGTGCTTTTAATTGTTATCGCATGCATGTTACGTCTTCGCTCTATAGGCACGTAGTGTTTCTTCACAGAGTCACATCGCCACCTACTGGCCTGGTAGCAGAACAGAGTTGTTTTCATGGATCCGTTTGATGGGGTTTTGTTTTCTCCACGTTTCCATTTTTACTATATTGCATGCCAAGAATAAGATTGAGATTTTATTTGACATTTACTCAAACTCTCACATGCATAAAAGTAAATGCATGATCTCAACGTCTCTTTCAAAGGTCTGCACACAATCCGAAGCCCGTCAGGAAGACGTCTCCTGGTTTCTGGATGGTTCGGATGGGTCCGACACCCTAATTATCTAGGAGACATCCTGATGATGTTTGCCTGGTGTCTCCCCTGCGGTACGAGCATTAACTCATTCACATCAGTTTCAGGGTTTCTGCAAGCTTTACTTGAGATGCAAATGTAAAACCAAGTAAATGTAATAAAATTAAGTGAACAAATATCTGTCAAAACTTCTAAATTAAATATATTTCTTTATTGTAGTGGTTTTGAGCAACTTAAAAGGTAACAGATATATGTTGGAAGATGTATTTCCAAACTCTGAAGTGTTTTTCCATAAACATTTAAATTTAGAGAACATATTGGTGTTTCTTAAATTTATGTTACTTGGTCTTAAATTTACCTTCATAAATCTGTCTGTTCTCAAGGGTTCTCCAGCATTGTGCCGTACTTGCCAGCGCTGCAGTGCTTCCACTTACTGAGGCAACGAGCAAACGAGATCGAAGGTTCGTGCCTGAAGAAGCACGGCGACGCCTGGAGAGAGTACTGTCGCCGAGTGCCACGCAAACTGGTGCCTTATGTGTACTGAACATATGATATCTCTAATGCGGAGACCTTTTCTGTACAGAAACGTTTATCAAAGCATGGCTCTTTTGGTGTGTTGTTATTCTCAGCTGTGTAAATCCAATGATTTGAACATGTGATGTTTGATTTTCAAAAAAAGTTGAAATATTACAGTGTGGATTCGCTGTATAAAACAACTTTAAGGTGCAAAAACAAATAAAAACCAACTGATAAATCATTATTTGTATTAAAGTCCTCCTGTGGTGAAAATCCAGCTTTTAATGTATGTGTGTATGTGGTGTGTTTAATACGCTTTAAGACACACCGTGTGTAAGTTCATAAGTCGACAGCATTGCTGAGTATTTCCTGCTTAAAACTGCAGTGAACCAAAGACAGTCTCAAAAACACGGTTTGAAATCGCTGGTGTTTCTGACGTCACAAACGACCTTGTAACCAATCAGATCAACGTGTGATCGTCAATAAATTTTTTTCAGAGGAAAAAACATTTAAATATGTCATTTTGGTAACTTTGGTTCAATTTTATATTTAGGTGTCTTTACATTTTTTCAATTATGATGTTCTGTCATAATTTAAACTTTTTGTTATAATTGACTTTTTAAAGGGATAGTTCACTCAAATGTAAAATTCTGTCAACATTTATTCAATCTCAAGTTATTACACACCTGTATACATTCAGACTGATCTCATAAAATTGCGTGTGTATGACACGCCAATTCGTATTTCCATTTTTGGCGTGCTATCAACACGCATAATCGCTTTTCAGCGTGTTTATGAATGCAGTTGACTTAAACGTTATTACTGTATATATAAATATATGACCTACCCCAACCCCGTCCCTAAACCTACCCGTCACTGGGGTTAATAGCATTTATGAGTCTTCCCCTGCCATCCTAGGAAAAAAATATCGCTCCCCAGATGTAGATCTACATTTTGCTTCGTTTCGCTCGGACATTTAATGGCGTGTACATATACGCGGAATCACTTGGACATTAATGGCGTAGACATACACGCATACACGCGGATAGCTCAAAATGCGTATAGATAACACGCCACTTGACTTGAAAGTGGCGTGTATGTTTACGCAAAAGTCATGATGTCATGTTGCAGTACATTTCTTTGTTCTTCTGAAGTTCTGAACACAAAATAAGATATTTTGAATAATGTTTGTAACCAAACAGTTGTAAGGCACCATTGACTTCCATAGTTTGGAGAACAAACTTTTTAGTTTTTCCATATTCTTCAAAATATCTTCTTTTGTGTTTAGCAGAAGACAGAAATTCATACAGGTTTGTAACAACTTGAGTAAAAGATGACATAATTTTCCATTTTTGAGTGAACTGACCCTTTCATTAATAATTTTAATTGTTTTTATGACATTAATTCGACTTTTGTCACAGTGACATTTTAAGTAAGAATTTAGTTTCGACTTTTTAATGTAATAATTTTGATTTAGTATGTCATAATTATGATTTTAGTCATTTTTTACTAAACAAATATTACTGTGTTGCTTTTGCGTGTCATTCTAGCAAATAATCTGCTTTTACAGTATTACATTGACCAAAAAGATACGAGAATAAACTTATTTAACGTAAAAAGTGATTCTGCTTTTAAAACTGTGCTTTAACACTATTATGAAGGAAGAAAGAGAGAACCGTCGGTGTGTGTGATTAGTGTAATGAGGCGCGCGAGCCGCGGTGTATGATGGGAGACTAACAGCCATTTCACCTCAAACACTATTTTAGCAGCAAAACCCCTCCGCGGCGGAACACAACCTCTCAAACACCCGGCGACAGGTGAGTCCTCGCCCGGTACACACTTCACACCGGCCCGTTTAACGAGGACGGGAATCCATCACGTTTATAAACGTTCTGAATATCGTGTGGGAAAACCGCTATAAAACGGTCTCGACCTGAGGTGAGACAAACGGGTCGCGCGCTCACTCTCATCCCTGTCGCTTTCCTTCGATGAGTTAAACTCATTCTCACACTTTTACTCACAGTGATTATATAAAAACACTTGCTGACAGTGTGCGCTACCGCTGTACGCCGTTAAACGCGATCATTGTAGTTGTAATACGCTGGAAATCGTGTCGTTTGTTTGTTGTGCTTCACTCGATAAACTGCTGGTTTATCTATTCTCTCACATTTTTCTAGCAGCCATTATGTCACCGCACAGGGGGCGGGGCTGGATGTGCACACTGGGCGTTGATTGGTGCGGAGTGACTGAAGCCACGCCCCCTTGGCCTGAAGCTCGCGTTTATTAGCAGAGAACATGTTGATTGATGGGTGTCACACTAAAATTGTGATTGAAGTAATCGAGAGTCAGACCAAACATTTAGTTTTTTTTTAATTCTGTTAATTATTTTTTTCAACGTACTTTGCCAAAACAGCACGAAAAAGCATTTATAAATATTAGTTTGCATACTTAAACTCTTTAAGAAATAACAATAATATTAATCATACAGATATATAATTAAAGTAATACGTATTATTAGAAATGCACATTTTTGTACCCTAAACTTTTACATTTAAGTCTAATGTATGTAAAGACTGTTTATTTTGTTGTTGTTTATCATGTGGTAATATTAACCTCATATTTACTCTTTAAACGTGTTTTTGTTGTGTACATTCTTTTTAACCCTCTGGGGTCCTTCATTTAACAGTCACACTCGGGACCTTCGGGTCCAAATGGGCCGAAAGGGCGGGATTCATATTTATTAAAAAAAAATCATACTTTTTTTTTTTTACTTGTTATTTATAATATTTTTTCTTTTCTTTTTTAGTGTTTTGAGATAATTTTATGATTTATAATTAATATTTATACAATAATTATGACCCATTTTTTCCCATTGAACATAATAGAAATTTTTTTTTTATATATATTTTTTAAAAAATTTTTATCAAAGCTGTATTACATTTTAGAGTGAAGCCTAGGCCTCATGAAAGCAATTTTTGAAAAAAAATAGATGCCATCTAGTGGACACACTGAGCATTTTTATCACGCAATAGCACATTTTTACCACTAGTGGATTTACAGCTCTCTGTAGAAAGGCTTGGGGATTCTAGTGATTTTTGCAAATATATGCCAATTTTTTTTCAGGTTGTTGATTTTAAAATATAATAACAGATTCTCAAAGACTATTTTTGTCTTGTTTTTTGTTTGTTTGGTTGGTTTAAATGGTAATTTGAAGTGCCAGTTTTACTTTATAATACAGATTATTATAAATATATAATACAGTGAGTGTGTGTGTGTGTGTGTGTGTGTGTGTATGTGTGTGTGTGTGTCTGTTTTGCACTCTTGATGTTTTAGAGATTCACCCCTTCACCGTTGAGTCATTTTTTCTGCATTCTGGCTGATTTGTATGCACAAAAAACTGTTTTCATATTTTTGACAATTTCCCATTCATTTCCAATGGGGGTCATTTAGACCCGAAGGTCCTGAGTGTGACTATTTTTTTTTTTACAACCACTTAGAGTATTCAAATAGACTATTCTATTTGAATAGTCTGTGTTTTCATATTGAATAGTCTGTGTTTTCATATTTTTGCCATTTTCACATTCATTTCCTATGCGGGTCCATTTGGACCCGAAGGTCCTGAGTGTGACTATTTTTTTTTTTACAACCACTTAGACTATTCAAATCCTGTCCCCAATTTTTTTGGGTGTTCACATACCTAATACCATAAAAGTCACCAAGTTTCGTAACATTCCGATGAAGCTGTGATTTTTAAAAATTCAAAACAGATGTATATGTAATCTGAATTTATTAGTGTGTATGTGTATAAAAGTGTGTTTGTGTGTGTGTGTGTGGATGTGTCTGTTTTGCACTCTTGATGTTTTATAGATTCACCCCTTCACTGTTGTGTGCTTTTTTTCTGAATCGTGGCTGATTTGTAGATTGTACGCACAAAAGAACTCTGTATTTTCACATTTTTGCCAATTTCCCATTCATTTCCTATGCGGGTCCATTTGGACCCGAAGGTCCTGAGTGTGACTATTTTTTTTACACCCACTTAGACTATTCACATCCTGTCTCCAATTTTTTTGGGTGTTCATATACCAAATACCAACAAAGTCACCAAATTTCAGACCATTCCGAAAAAGCTGTGATTTTTAAAAAAATTTTATTTGAAATTTTCCGGACCATTTGGGCCGAACAACCCCAGAGGGTTAATTACACTTTTAAAATATTGTCTTATGTATTTAAAAGTGCAATAGAGCATCTTAATGGAAATGTTCATCGGATTTTGCTAGTCAAATAGTAATCTACCGTGAAGTGTAGTTTTGTGATGTAAATATTGCATATTGACTATTTAACATCTTGGGTAACACTAATAAGGTTCATTAGTTAACACTAGTTCATGTATTATTAACTAACATGAACTAACAATGAGCAATACATGTTTTACAGTATTTATTCATCTTTGTTTATGTTAGGTAAAAAAAATACAGCTGATCATTGTTTGTTCATGTTAGTTCACAGTGCATTAACTAATGTTAACAAATACAACCTTTGATTCTAATAACTTATTAGTAAATGTTGAAATTAAAATGAACTAATATTAATAAATGCTGTAGAAGTATTGTTCATTCTTAGTTCATGTTAACTAATGAACCTTATTTTTAAGTGTTACCACATCGTGTTGTATGCATTTTTGCATTCATGCAAAATCAAATAGTAGACATGCTGGATATTCTTAGTGTCATGTGACTCTTCTCATCATCATCTAGTTTGTTTGTTATTCAGTTTCAGGTGAGTGTGTGTCAGGATGGCCCGTACGAAGCAAACCGCGCGTAAGTCGACTGGAGGAAAAGCTCCTCGTAAGCAGCTGGCGACTAAAGCGGCCCGTAAGAGCGCCCCGTCCACCGGAGGAGTGAAGAAGCCCCATCGCTACAGGTGAGGACGCCACACACACGACGCTGTGTCGTCAGAGACTAATGTTAACGGCTCTGTGTCGTCTGACGCCGTTAACGCTAACAGCTCTGTGTGTCGTCTGACGCTGTTAACGGCTCTGTGTGTCGTCTGCCCACCGCTAACCCTAATGTCTCTGTGTGTCGTCTGACGCCGTTAACGGCTCTGTGTGTCGCCTGACACCGCTAACGTCTCTGTGTGTCGTCTGACGCAGCTAACGCTAACGGCTCTGTGTGTCGTCTGAACGCAGCTAACGCTAACGGCTGTGTGTCGTCGGACGCAGCTAACGCTAGCGGCTCTGTGTGTCGTCTGACCGCAGCTAACGGCTCTGTGTGTCGTCTGACGCAGCTAACGCTAACGGCTCTGTGTGTCGACTGACCGTTGCTAACGCTAACGGCTCTGTGTCCCTCAGGCCCGGGACCGTGGCTCTGCGTGAGATCCGCCGCTACCAGAAGTCCACGGAGCTGCTGATCCGCAAACTCCCCTTCCAGCGTCTGGTGCGAGAGATCGCGCAGGACTTCAAGACCGACTTACGCTTCCAGAGCGCCGCCATCGGAGCGCTGCAGGTCAGAGGTCACTCACACACACCAGAGACAACACACAAAATATGAATGAATAAACTATAAAGAAGTATTTAAAAAAGTAAAGTAAACCATCAGATACAACGATGACTCTCACAAAACTGTATTTTCTGTAAGCTTTTTTGCACATAGATACATTCAGGATTACTAAAAACGGGACAAATTAAAACATTATCCTCAGTGTGTGTGGACACAATGTACTGAATGTGCAGGTCATGTGACTCGTGTGTGTGTGTGTGTGTGTTTGCAGGAGGCCAGCGAGGCGTATCTGGTGGGTCTGTTTGAGGACACTAACCTGTGTGCCATCCATGCCAAGCGTGTGACCATCATGCCCAAAGACATCCAGCTGGCACGCCGCATCCGTGGAGAACGAGCCTAAACCTTCATCTGTGTGTGTGTGTGTGTGTGTGTGTGTGTGTGTGTTCACGTGGCTCTGACTGAAGGACTCGAGGCACTAAATCACTGGGTTTCGTGAAGTCAGGTCTGAATAAAGTCGGTCCAGGACTCGTTTCGGGTGCTAATGATTTTCTTTCATGTGTGATTCCAGTGATGCATTATGGGATAGATCGTGTCCCAGTTGTCCTCTTCACACCCACACTGAATCTTGTGTTATTGATGAGCGTATGTAGCAACAGACTAGCTATTTTATACCATTTGATGTACTTCTTCATGAGTTGTTTAGTGCGATGTTTAGGCAGACACTCACTCAGGTTTTTTCTACACCCTTTCATGGTTTTTATCACGAAGTGATCGATTGTGTTTGCTTTGTTTTTGTACGTCTAAGAAGCAAATCTTTGTAATACACAGATAATAAATTGGTGTTGAACTGTTTTTAAGGGCTCTGTTTTATTAAAGTATTTCTCCTCCAATAACATTTTCTCTGGTAAAAATGTTATGGATGTCATTTCTGTAATGATTTGTTTCCACGGGCAGTTTTTGTGAGTCACACATTAGTCATGTGATATCTCATGATGATGTGTTATAGTTCATTGTTCCATAGGCTTAATGTTTTCTTCACTCAAGCTAAATTTCAGTTGCAAACTAGGGTCTGTGAAAAAGTTCAGAGAAAAACAGTGTAAAAAAAAACCATCATGAAAATAATTAATTTAAATAAAATGGATAAATAAATAAAAAAACAACTAAAGTACATTTGATTAAAATATATAATAAAAAAGGATTTAAATAAAATAATAAAAACAGACAAATTAATGGTTTTTTTTATAAAAAATAAAATAAATTGATTTAAATAAATTTCATAAAAAATATGGGGTCTCCGGACTCCGGCATGAAAGACTGAAATCCTGCTTTAAAGCACCTTTACACCCTGCGACAGAAATATGGCAAAACATAATATTACCATCTGATTCCACCACAATAATTTGTTCTATTGGTTGCATTGATCTTGTGTTTGATATCAGGCTGAAGTGCGCTAATAATACATGTATATTAATAATATAGTCTGTTATGGTGATTTAAACAGATGAATTTTGGAACACACCGGTGGAGAGACTCCAGCGCGTTGCATTGTGGGAGCCGCTGATTGGCGCATTTCCGCTGTCATTGTGCGCGAGAGACGGTAAATAACACTGAAGCTCAACTCTAAACACTCTTTAAACACAATTCCACTAAGGTAAGATCAGTAGGTCCGTGTGAATATAAATGTGTGATATTTAATTGTTATTTTTAGGCAGAAAAAACGCGTTTTGTGGTATTTCGAATGAATTTGACCGCGTCTGTGTTTATTTCAGAGAAATACTGAAGCGCTTCAGTCGCGCGAGCCTCAAAATCCATCTAAAATAAACTGATATTTCACAAACGCCGAAAATCCACATAAACGCTTCCATTCCTGCTTTAAACCTCCGAGGATGCATCCCTAGGGTCTTTTCTTTGTTGTCCGAGAGTAATTGGCAAGTACAGTGGTGAGATTCCCAGTGAAATTGTCGAAGTTCTGTCGTTAGTTCGTGTCTTTTCTTGCTCAGTTTACGGTTCGTATCAAACAGGCGCCATGATGTTCACAGATGAGGGGCGTGGCTAGCGCCAACCGTCTGGCTTATCTCCTGTGCTCTGATTGGTCGGCTCATGAATATTAGGACGACGAGGCTGACCTTTGAGACATGATTGACATGAGGAGCTTGTTGTTGATTTAAGCACCTCCAGGAGTTCCAACTCAATACGGAAACGTTTATAATAGATTCACGACTTCAGAAATATTTGTATATATTTATTTGTTAATATTAACGGTCATTTTTATAATTGTGTATAAGTATAATATGGGCTGTGAAAAAATGTAGAAACAAAATAATTCAAAATAAAACAAAGTAATTCCTAAAAATGTATATAAAAAAAATTTAATTGCATAAATAATACAAATTGACGTAAATTAAAAATAAATAATAAAATGACTTAAATAAAATAAAAAAATTGATGAATTAAGGAACAAAATATTTTATTAAAATAAATAATAAAATGTGATAAATAAATTATAAAAATGTATTTAAATAAATTAAAAAATGATTGAAACAAATTAATAATAAAATTATTCAAATAAATAATACATATTGATTTTAAAACATACTAAAAAAACAATTTAAATAAAATGGACATATAGGTACTAAAATTGGTTTGTAAATTTGATTAAAATAAAGAATAAAAACAATTATTAAAAAAAAAAGTATCCATATAAATATTTTTATTTAAAAATACGTTTCATGAAAATAAATTAAAATTATTAAAACAAAAAATAATAAAACTTGATTTAAATAAATAATAGATATTTCTATATTATTATTATTATTATTATTAATGGTCACTTAGTTTTGTGATTGTGTATTAGTATAACATGATTATGAGATATTCTTTGAGGTACCTTAGTGTCATGTGACTGTTCAACATCATCATCTAGTTTGTTCGTTTGTTTACATTTACATTTATGCATTTGGCAGACACTTTTATCCAAAGCGAATTACATTGCATTTCAAGGTACACATTTACATTCTTATCAGTTCTTGTTATTCAGTTTCAGGTGAGTGTGTGTCAGGATGGCCCGTACGAAGCAAACCGCGCGTAAGTCGACTGGAGGAAAAGCTCCTCGTAAGCAGCTGGCGACTAAAGCGGCCCGTAAGAGCGCCCCGTCCACCGGAGGAGTGAAGAAGCCCCATCGCTACAGGTGAGGACGCCACACACACACGACGCTGTGTTGTCAGAGACTAATGTTAACGGCTCTGTGTCGTCTGATGCCGCTAACTAGGGCTGTCGCGGTTATGGGATTTCCCTTGCGGTAATGTTGAGTGGCTCAATAGCGCGATATGCGGTATTACCGCCATTTATTTATTTAATTTATATGTATTTGTTGCTATATAAATAAAGTTTACGATGTGGACAAAAACGAGGACATTTTCAGTAACCGAAACTAAACAGCGTCTATATGCGCATTGAGAGGCTTTCACTCAGCGCGCATATTATGACAACGGACTTTGAGTGAGTCACAGGGTGAGTCATTAAACCGTTCATTCAACGAACGCATTCAAAAAAGTTGATTCATTAAGAGATGTAATGAAACAAGGTGTTAATTATTTTTAACTTTGCTGCTCAGCTGAGCCTTGAAAAGTGGAACTCAATGCGTCGCATGGGTAACGCTGAAGCTGATGCTTCACTTAAATTAGAGACCAATAGAGTGCCGAAGTGATGATGTCACTTTGTAGGACAACTCGGAAGCTAGCGGCGCATGGGTTCCCTCGATCGAAAAGCTATGCATTTCCCCATAGACTTTTGGAAAATCGCAAAAAATAAGATCTGTGTTTAACAAAGCGTTGTGACCCTTACACGTTTTGTCTATCAAGATAATCTTTACAAGTTAATCCAAAATGTATACATTTTGAAGCCTATATAAAGTTTAAAAAAACCACAAGCAGGTTATAACTGTGTGTTCAATGTCATAGATGAAAACGTGAAACTATTTTGAGGCTTTGTTCACCACAGACCTTATTTCAGGCGATTTAGCAAAAACCCATTCAAAAATCCCATAGACTTTAGAGCGAGGGAACCGGGAGTGCTAAAATGCTAACTCACTTCCGCGTTTTGGCCTACAGAGTGACGTCGTAACTTCGGCACTCTATCCACAAGTTTCCTACGTCCCATGAGGCCTTGCGTCAAAAGTGGGTGCGTCTTCCGGTTCGAAGTAAACAAGCGAAACGTGACACTCATTCATTCATTCGACTATCGATTAATCATTAATATTTATACTAAAATGTATTATTTAATTTGTTTAACTTTTTATCAATTACAAATGCAATGAAAATACAAAAATACAGCGTGTTTTTCCACGATGAGTTCTTTATTACAAGATCAACTTGTGGCAGTTAAACTGGACATTCGGTTATGGCTAAACTTGAAGATATGCGCTGCGGTGCTCTGGACTGCCGGTGCGAGTCGGCGTTTTTTAAACAGAGACCCTTGTTTGTTCCTAAATAGTAATAAAAAAGAATCATGTTAAATAAAACCGAAATCGCGATACTCAGATCCACGGACCTGTGTCGCGGTCAGGGAAGGCAGAATCACGATACGCCCTTCCCACTCCCAGAGATATCCTTCCCGTCCAGATCCAATATAGCTACCATATCTTTACTATTTGTATTATTTGAAGTTAACATTATACAATTTGTAGACCTACACCACAAAACTAGTTGAGGATAAATTATTTAAAATTGGGCGATTCCAGCATTATGGACGTGACATTTGCAGTCAAAATATAAATTCTCCGAAAATGCATTTAGGCTATTGAAACCTCGGTTTATATACATATATCATATCATATCAATAAAGGAGTCCAGACATTAGAAATATATAGCACATGCATTTTGTATTTAATATGAGGGAAATACACGAGGGTGACACAAAAAAAAACTTTAACTTTTTGAAAGCACTGAGCCTTTATTTAAAGTTAATTTCGTTTTGTATTAATTGTATCTTAATTTCAATCAATGTTTCATCAACAATTTACCTGGATTTAATAAATAATAAGTAGCGGTAAATATAGCAGACAATAATCAAGACACGGAGGCGCTGGCGCCTGAACTGCAGCTCGTCTCATAAATGAACCGAAACTCAGCGTCTATTTGCCTTACAGACCTGAGAAATGTATATATAGCCAATATTATATTAGATATACTATGAAATGTTTACTGTGTGTCATTCATGTTCTGAATATGTTGCTTCACAGTAGCCTTCACTTAAAATCTTTAGTCCAAGATTGTTGGATAATACAATTTGCCACTGAATTAGTTTAGTCCGGTTATAGGCCTATGTACAACCGCGAACAGCACATGTTGTCCCTGAGCTCCGTAACGACATCTCTCATAAAGGTTTGCGACTTATTTTAAATAGTAAAATATTATCTGAAAAACACCTAGCCTCTTCGCTAAATAGCACACAAAATACCATTGGTATGCTACTTCCGCCGCCTGACCGGAAGTTGCACCCACTTTATTTTTTACAGTAGCGCCCCCCAGAAACAGGTGGATATGGCATTGATTCAATGCGTGACTTGCTGATTTTATTTCCCCGCGGCTTCCTCGCGCTGTGGGATGCTGACCAGCGCTGCTGCTGACATGCATTTATGGGAAATACCCGTGACGTGAACGTTAAAAGGATGATACGACAAATATTTCGCTTTCCTTTGACACGGCAACCTTTTCATGACTTCAAAGACAGACACAGGTAAGTTAATCGCACGCGCTCTGCCGATCTCTCTCATTCACTGTCTGTGGGAAGCCTCTGTAGGCTACACATCACCACGATAAACAGTCTTTTTATCATTATGAACTTGTTCAACATTCAATACACACGCATGAAGTTCAAAACAAGAAGGGTATAGCCTTATAAAAAACGTGAATATCGCGGTTGTTGCGGTTACGTGCAATCCTCTGCGGTTGACTTGTCAGAAGCGCGGTACTACAATATTGCGGTTATCGCGACAGCCCTACCGCTAACGCCTCTGTGTCGTCTGACGCCGCTAACAGCTCTGTGTCGTCTGATGCCGCTAACGCTAACAGCTTGGTGTCGTCTGACGCCTCTAACAGCTCTGTGTCATCTGAGACTGTTAACGGCTCTGTGTCGTCTGACGCCGTTTACGGCTCTGTCGTCTGATACCGCTAATGGCTAACGCTAACGGCTCTGTGTGTCATCTGATACCGCTAATGCTAACGGCTCCAGTGTTGCCAGACGTACGATAATGATCGTATTTGTACGATAATTTTGACCTCTGTACGATGTACAATCAATAATGAAAAAAATCCCATAATCTACGATAATTTCAGAATTTTGTGACACTTCAATCGGAGGTCATTGTAATCATAGAGCTTCTATACTCATTGATCTAGCTGTGGATCTACGTCATGATTGTGAGGAGAAAGTAAAGGTGAGAGAGCACGGCAGAGAGCGAGAGACCTTGCGTGCGTGCCTCATGAAAGCTTCACCCCCCCCCCGCCAACAATCCAGTCAAACCCCCACCCCCCATACCCCTTCTGGTACGATACTTGGATATTTTCAATCTGGCAACACTGAACGGCTCTGTGTCGTCTGACACCGCTACGGGCTCTGTGTCGTCTGAACGGGCTCTGTGTCGTCTGATTGCCGATAACGGCTCTGTGCCGTCTGACGCAGCTAATGCTAATGGCTCTGTGTGTCGTCTGACGTAGCTAACGCTAACGGCTCTGTGTGTCGTCTGACGCAGCTAACGCTAACGGCTCTGTGTGTCGTCTGACGCTGCTGACGCTAACAGCTCTGTGTGTCGTCTGACGCAGCTAACGCTAACGGCTCTGTGTGTCGTCTGACGCTGCTGACGCTAACAGCTCTGTGTGTCGTCTGACGCAGCTAACGCTAACGGCTCTGTGTGTCGTCTGACGCAGCTAACGCTAACGGCTCTATGTGTCGTCTGACCGCAGCTAACGCTAACGGCTCTGTGTGTCGTCTGACCGCAGCTAACGCTAACGGCTGTGTGTGTCGTCTGACGCAGCTAACGCTAACAGCTCTGTGTGTCGTCTGACCGCAGCTAACGCTAACGGCTCTGTGTGTCGTCTGACGCAGCTAACGCTAGCGGCTCTGTGTGTCATCTGACCGCAGCTAATGCTAACGGCTGTGTGTGTCGTCTGACGCAGCTAACACTAACGGCTGTGTGTGTCGTCTGACGCAGCTAACGCTAACGGCTCTGTGTGTCGTCTGACCGCAGCTAACGCTAACGGCTCTGTGTGTCTTCTGACGCAGCTAACGCTAGCGGCTCTGTGTGTCGTCTGACCGCAGCTAACGCTAACGACTGTGTGTGTCGTCTGACGCAGCTAACGCTAACGGCTGTGTGTGTCGTCTGACGCAGCTAACGCTAACGGCTCTGTGTGTCGTCTGCCCACCGCTAACGCTATCGTCTCTGTGTGTCGTCTGACGCCGCTAACGGCTGTGTGTGTCATCTGACGCCGCTAACGCTAACGTCTCTGTGTCCCTCAGGCCCGGGACCGTGGCTCTGCGTGAGATCCGCCGCTACCAGAAGTCCACGGAGCTGCTGATCCGCAAACTCCCCTTCCAGCGTCTGGTGCGAGAGATCGCGCAGGACTTCAAGACCGACTTACGCTTCCAGAGCGCCGCCATCGGAGCGCTGCAGGTCAGAGGTCACTCACACACACCAGAGACAAGCTTTCTCAGTTCAAAATAACCCAAAAATAATCATTAAAATTAATTCAAAATATGAAAATGAATTAAAACAATAGACATGCTTAAAAAAAGACGTTTAAAAAAAATATTTTATATAAACTTTTCATTTAGTTTATTTTGATGTACTGAAATAAATAATAAATAAAAATTGCAAAAAAAAATTACAATTACTAAACTAAACTAAAAATATAATAAACATATTAAAAAATAAATTTAATTTAAATGTCTAGTGTTATTAATTTTTATTTTTGTTTAACTTGATATACAAAAATAAATAAATTTAAAAAAAAAATTGTATTAAGTAAAATAAAAATTAATTAGTATATTAAATTAATTATATAATATAATAATAAGTATATTAAACTAATATAAAAACAATTTAATATATATATATATATATATATAAATATATACTTTTTTTTTTATATATATATATAAAAAGTGTAATTCAAAATATGAAAATGAATAAAAGCTAGACATGATTTTTTTTTTTTTAGAAAAATAATATAAATTCCATTTAGTTTATCTTAATGTACTAAAATAACTAAAAATGAATGAACTATATAGACAATTGAGAGAAAATTCAAATTCGAAATAAAATGTAATTCAAAATATAACAAATGAATAAAAATTAGACACTTTATTTTTTTAGAAAATATAAAAAAAATCACATTTTCATTTAGTTTATCTTGATGTACTGAATAACCAAAACTGAAAAAAATGAATAGCTAAAAAACTATACAAACATTTTAAAAATACAAAAAATATATGGTCATGTGACGTGTGTGTCTGTGTGTGTTTGCAGGAGGCCAGCGAGGCGTATCTGGTGGGTCTGTTTGAGGACACTAACCTGTGTGCCATCCATGCCAAGCGTGTGACCATCATGCCCAAAGACATCCAGCTGGCACGCCGCATCCGTGGAGAACGAGCCTAAACACACACACACTCACTCTCTCTCTCTCTCTCTCTCTCTCTCTCTCTCTCTCTCTCTCTCTCTCTCTCTCTCTCTCTCTCTCTCTCTCTCTCGCTATTTGTATGTAGTTTTAGCGTATGGTGGCGTTGATGTACGTGGTTGTCTCTCTGTTTAATGGCAACAGACTATTAGGGTACTTCCTGTTTGCATGTACCAGCCGGCGACTGATGCGCCTCACACACACACACACACACGTGAGTGAAGCGGTCAGGGCTGATGTCTGCGTTCAGGGTGTCAGGGCCTCTCATGCAGGGTGCTAGAACAAGCCCTGACCCTTCCCAGAACTCCCTGCTCTGCCCATCCTGAGCATGTGTGTGTGTGTGTGTGTGTGTGTGCGCATTCGATCAGCACGGGCATTTCTATACAAATCCGAGCATCTCTCGTCTCCAGCAAATGTTTATTATTGCAATATTATAAATTGTCTCTTTTTTTTTTTCTTCTTTTTTTAATGCATTCATATAAGCTTGTTTCCTAGATCTAGAGCGTATTTTTCAAGATTCTTATAAAGACATTTTTACATCACGAATCATGATTATTTTTCTCAAGGCAAACTCTGTGATTCGGCTCCGGGAATAATAATAATAATGATAATAATAATGTATCCGTCTGTGTTTCCCAGGAGCTTTTGATAGGAACACCTTCATTTGAGCGGGAATACACACACATTTTCCCGCCAGTTTTCTACTCATCCGTCACAGGATTCCTCAGGCAAACATGGAAACATTATCATTTAATCCTGAATTTCCCTCACTCTCAGTTTGACTACACAACATTCATGTCTTTAAATAAACTGATCTTTGTAATTTGAAATTTCTCTGAATTGCGTAATAAATGGATGTCACACACATTTCTGTGGGTTGTGTTTTATTGTGCTGACGATGGTACAATTAAATCAGTCTGCCTGTTTAATTTTAACAATAATCATTTGTTAAGTTTCCTTGCATTTCAGTTTCTCTTGATCGGCCATGAACTAATGTTCCTCAGCCGTAATAAAACAAATGACACGCATCATTTGTTTTATTACGGCTGAGGAACATTAGTTCATGCATTAATTAACATCAACAATGAGCATTTTAAAACGTAATATTTAATTACAAGTACTTAATCAGATTCCCAAAATTATGTAATGCAGATTACATGTAATCACAGACACATTTAGAACAGGGTTCAAAACTAAACACATTTTAGTGAAAAGGCAAAGCCTTTATTCTGTATTTCATAAGATTCCAGGTAGTTATTGTAATTATGCAGCTAAATTATTAAATGGAAGCATCTGCGCTGAAATATGAGCAGGGCATGTATAATGAATAAGGCTTAGGGTGTGTTTTATGATGTGATTAAACGCACACACTCATAAAAGGTGTATTTAATTACTGACACTGTGCATTTGAGTGCAATGACTCCGTCCACGCGCGCGGCGGCGCTCTCAGAAACCATGCGCGCTCCTGGCTGAGTCACGTGACTGTCGCGCGCCCGATGACGTCGGTCTCTGCCGCTCGCACGCGCCGCTGTTTCGCTCGTGAGGATCCGAGTGTCTGGAAAATAAAGGAAAATCATATATAAAAACGTTGTTATAATAATAATAATAATAATAATAATATATATATAGAAGTTGAATAAACACTCGGATCTGTAATCATGGCCACGACATTTGAGCAGATGAGGGCGAACGTCGGCAAACTTCTGCGGGGCATCGACAGGTAATTTAAAGATGATCGCTTTATTGTTGATTAATTATTAGTAATTACAATAAATAAAACACAGCAGAGCCTATCACCACACCAACAGCGCTTAATTAACACAAAACAGAATTGAGTTATTGAAAGTGCTTGTGCGACTTGTCAGCAGATTCAATGAAGTAAAGTTCAAAACCCTGCTGGGGAAGATGGCTGAAACCAGCCTGAGCTAGTTGTGGTTTTAGCTGATTTTAGAGGGTTTTGACACTTTATTACATGAACAGACTAGTTTTATACTGGTCAAGCTGGTAGACCAGCTAAAACCAGCATTGTTCACCAAGATAAGTGTCTAAAACCAGTCAAATAGCTTAGGCTGGTTTAGTTGTTTTTTCAGTAGGGATTTGTTTGAATTTAAAGATTCCGATTCTTATCGATTTCAATTAGAAAAAAAAAACTTCGATATCATTCACATTTCGTCTAATTGCAAAACATTTAATTGTAGCTGAATACAATGAACACAAATCAACAGGATAAAGCACACTTTGCCTGTGGTTAGAAAATACCATAGAAAAACAACTAGGTTAACTAATATAAAGTTCAAGCATTATTAAAGACAAGTAAACACTCAGCAATTAAAAAAGAACAAATAAAAAATTTGAAATCGCAACAAATACATACAACTGAATAAAATTGTGATTGAAATAAACAGTGTTTTATGAATGCAGAAAACCACTCTCGAGTCGTCTCGTCTCTCGTTCGAAAAGTCATATTGAAACGCTCACAAAGGACTCGATATTATAATTTTATAACAAGTATCCGATTCCTGACCTTTTCGATTCCCAAGCCTGTTTTTCAGCAGGGTAATTATGAAACAAATACTGAGCTCTACAGAAGACAGCATTGTCGTTTTTCAGATCAATGTTGATTCAGTTCATGTCAATAACTGACGTTCATCGTCTCCGGAAGCTTGAGTTGATCTGATTAATAATCTGCACAGATACAACCCTGAGAACCTGTCCACGCTGGAGCGGTACGTGGACACACAGGCCAGAGAGAACGCCTACGACCTGGAGGCCAACCTGGCCGTGCTCAAACTGTGAGTCACACACACACACACACGCACACACACGCACTCACCCTCACACACACAGGCCAGAGAGAACGCCTACGACCTGGAGGCCAACCTGGCCGTGCTCAAACTGTGAGTCACACACACACACACGCACACACACGCACTCACCCTCACACACACAGGCCAGAGAGAACGCCTACGACCTGGAGGCCAACCTGGCCGTGCTCAAACTGTGAGTCACACACACACACACACTCACCCTCACACACACAGGCCAGAGAGAACGCCTACGACCTGGAGGCCAACCTGGCCGTGCTCAAACTGTGAGTCACACACACACACACACACTCACCCTCACACACACAGGCCAGAGAGAACGCCTACGACCTGGAGGCCAACCTGGCCGTGCTCAAACTGTGAGTCACACACACACACACACACACACGCACTCACCCTCACACACACAGGCCAGAGAGAACGCCTACGAACTGGGGGCCAACCTGGCCGTGCTCAAACTGTGAGTCACACACACACACACACACACACACACACACACGCACTCACCCTCACACACACAGGCCAGAGAGAACGCCTACGACCTGGAGGCCAACCTGGCCGTGCTCAAACTGTGAGTCACACACACACACACACACACACACACGCACGCACTCACCCTCACACACACAGGCCAGAGAGAATACCTACGACCTGGAGGCCAACCTGGCCGTGCTCAAACTGTGAGTCACACACACACACACACACACACACACACTCACCCTCACACACATACACTCACACTCACACACACGCACTCACCCTCACACACACACACACAGGCCAGAGAGAACGCCTACGACCTGGCCGTGCTCAGTGTGAGTGATTTTACAGTATCTGTACGAACCCTGTTGTGTGTGTGTGTGTGTGTGTGTGTGTGTGTGTGTGTGTCCTCAGGTACCAGTTTAACCCGGCGTACTTCCAGACCACCGTCACGGCTCAGATTCTGCTCAAGGCTCTGACCAACCTTCCTCACACTGACTTCACACTCTGCAAGTGTATGATCGACCAGACCCACGTATCCTTCAGGAGACACACACTCCGGTTCCTGTCACGGACACCGGATGCGTGCGTTCGTCTTAAAGTGACAGCAGCCCGATATATCCACAGCCGTCTGTGTCACGCAAGCTAATCAAACAGCAGAAGAGAGAGTCGCTTAGCAAAGATAAACTGTGTTGTTATATGTTAGGGATGATGTACATCAAGCCGGTTGTTGTCTCAGGGTGCGTTTACACGGCAACGAAAACTGAGAAGTTTTTCCTTGAGTTTTCCGCGTACAGACGACACCGTTCTCGAATCGATCCCGCTCACACGGATCCGCGAGAACGGCTAAAAGCGCTGTTCCTCTGCCGGCCAGTAGATGGCGATGAAACACTGCAGACTGAACATGTGACACGCATGTGCATGATGTCATCGTCTTCAGAGCTGTTCACATGGAGACCGTTTACAAAAACGTCCACTTTGAAATCCGTTTCCAGGCGCCCAAAACGCCGCTGTCGTGTAAACGAACGGCCAAAACTCATAACAAGTTTTACGTTTTTGGTTGAAACGGTGTCGTGTAACGCTCAGAATAAACCCGACGGCGTGATCAGGGTCCGGTCTCCTAGCGAGCGTACAGCGCTCAGCGACCCGGGTGAGCCGGTGTTTCTGTTTCTGCTGTTGTCTGGGAATAATATACCGATCGACCAATCAGAGTCAAGCATTCCACAGAGCCGTGAACTCTTAATGGCCGTGGTTATTATGGGCTGTCGTGTGTGTGTGTGGTTGTTGTTATGGGCTGTCGTGTGTGTGTGTGGTTGTTGTTATGGGCTGTCGTGTGTGTGTGTGGTTGTTGTTATGGGCTGTCGTGTGTGTGTGTGGTTGTTGTTATGGGCTGTCGTGTGTGTGTGTGGTTGTTGTTATGGGCTGTCGTGTGTGTGTGGTTGATGTTATGGGCTGTCGTGTGTGTGTGGTTGATGTTATGGGCTGTCGTGTGTGTGTGGTTGTTGTTATGGGCTGTCGTGTGTGTGTGGTTGTGTGTGTGGTTGTTGTTATGGGCTGTCGTGTGTGTGTGGTTGATGTTATGGGCTGTCGTGTGTGTGTGGTTGATGTTATGGGCTGTCGTGTGTGTGTGGTTGTTGTTATGGGCTGTCGTGTGTGTGTGGTTGTGTGTGTGGTTGTTGTTATGGGCTGTCGTGTGTGTGTGTGTGGTTGTTGTTATGGGCTGTCGTGTGTGTGGTTATTATGGGCTGTTGTTTTTATGGGCTGTGGTGTGTGTGTGGTGGTTGTTGTTATGGGCTGTCGTGTGTGTGTGTGTGGTTGTTGTTATGGGCTGTCGTGTGTGTGGTTATTATGGGCTGTTGTTTTTATGGGCTGTGGTGTGTGTGTGGTGGTTGTTGTTATGGGCTGTCGTGTGTGTGGTTGTTGTTATGGGCTGTCGTGTGTGTGTGGTTGTTGTTATGGGCTGTCGTGTGTGTGGTTGTTGTTATGGGCTGTCGTGTGTGTGGTTGTTGTTATGGGCTGTCGTGTGTGTGTGGTTGTTGTTATGGGCTGTCGTGTGTGTGTGGTTGATGTTATGGGCTGTCGTGTGTGTGTGGTTGTTATGGGCTGTCGTGTGTGTGTGGCTGTTGTGTGTGTGTGGCTGTTGTTATGGGCTGTCGTGTGTGTGTGTGGTTGTTGTTATGGGCTGTCGTGTGTGTGTGGT
Source organism: Tiaroga cobitis (assembly GCA_030578255.1). NCBI lineage: Eukaryota > Metazoa > Chordata > Actinopteri > Cypriniformes > Leuciscidae > Tiaroga > Tiaroga cobitis. The sequence continues at coordinate 47,956,391 of CM060605.1, read as the reverse complement.
TGATGTTATGGGCTGTCGTGTGTGTGTGGTTGTTATGGGCTGTCGTGTGTGTGTGGCTGTTGTGTGTGTGTGGCTGTTGTTATGGGCTGTCGTGTGTGTGTGTGTGGTTGTTGTTATGGGCTGTCGTGTGTGTGTGGTTGTTGTTATGGGCTGTCGTGTGTGTGTGGTTGTTGTTATGGGCTGTCGTGTGTGTGTGTGTGTGTGTGTGTGGTTGTTGTTATGGGCTGTCGTGTGTGTGGTTATTATGGGCTGTTGTTTTTATGGGCTGTGGTGTGTGTGTGGTGGTTGTTGTTATGGGCTGTCGTGTGTGTGTGTGTGGTTGTTGTTATGGGCTGTCGTGTGTGTGTGGTTGATGTTATGGGCTGTCGTGTGTGTGTGGTTGTTGTTATGGGCTGTCGTGTGTGTGGTTATTATTGGCTGTTGTTGTTATGGGCTGTGGTGTGTGTGTGGTTGTTATGGGCTGTGGTGTGTGTGTGGTTGTTATGGGCTGTGGTGTGTGTGTGTGGTTGTTGTTATGGGCTGTCGTGTGTGTGTGTGTGGTTGTTGTTATGGGCTGTCATGTGTGTGTGGTTGTTGTGTGTGTGTGGTTGTTGTTATGGGCTGTCGTGTGTGTGTGGTTGTTGTTATGGGCTGTCGTGTGTGTGTGGTTGTTGTTATGGGCTGTCGTGTGTGTGTGGTTGTTGTTATGGGCTGTCGTGTGTGTGTGGTTGTTGTTATGGGCTGTCGTGTGTGTGGTTATTATTGGCTGTTGTTATGGGCTGTGGTGTGTGTGTGGTTGTTATGGGCTGTGGTGTGTGTGTGGTTGTGTGTGTGGTTGTTGTTATGGCTGTGGTGTGTGTGGGGTTGTTGTTATGGGCTGTCGTGTGTGTGTGGTTGTTGTTATGGGCTGTCGTGTGTGTGGTTATTATTGGCTGTTGTTGTTATGGGCTGTGGTGTGTGTGTGGTTGTTATGGGCTGTGGTGTGTGTGTGGTTGTTATGGGCTGTGGTGGTTGTTATGGGCTGTGGTGTGTGTGGTTATTATTGGCTGTTGTTGTTATGGGCTGTGGTGTGTGTGTGGTTGTTATGGGCTGTCGTGTGTGTGTGGTTGTTATGGGCTGTCGTGTGTGTGTGGTTGTTATGGGCTGTCGTGTGTGTGTGGTTGTTATGGGCTGTCGTGTGTGTGTGGTTGTTATTAGGGGCTGTCGTGTGTGTGTGTGTGTGTGTGTGGTTGTTATGGTCTGCCGTGTGTGTGAGGTGATGTCGTAGGTTTCCTTGACTACGGTGTCGCAGCAAGAGGAGCGGCCGATAAGACAGATCCTGTACCTGGGCAACTTACTGGAGACCTGCCACTTCCAGAGCTTCTGGGTAACACACACTCTCACACACACACTCTCACACACACTCTCACACACTCTCTCACACACTCACATGCACACTCTCACAGACACATACATACACGCACTCACAGTCACAGACAAACACTCACACTCTCTCACACACACTCACTTTTACAAACACTCTTTCGCACACTCACTCTCGGTCAGTAACAGGAGAGGTTGTGTTGAACTGTTGTGTGTGTGTGTGTGTGTGTGTGTGTGTGTTTCTCAGTCCAGTCTGGAGGAGAACAGAGATCTCATTGATGGCATCACAGGATTTGAGGAATCGGTGCGCAAATGTAAGTGATGTAAATATGACGTTCTTTTTACTCGCAATTGGAAAGAACTGAATTATGGGATATAAACTGGTGATTGCGAGTTTAGATTGAGATAAAAAGTCGTAATCACTTTTTCAGATTTGTATTCTATGGCAGAAACAAACTTTCATACAGGAAATCTCAACATCTCCAAACATTTAAACTCATCATGAGTCTCTAAACATCAGAGCTTTTACATGTTCATATTAACAATACCTGAACCTTTCTATGACCAGCACTTCTAAATCATATCATCATATCAGTGATTATGAATCCTCTCTCTAGTCATCTGTCATGTTGTGGGAATCACATATCAGAACATCGAGTACAGACTCCTCGCTGAGATGCTGGGGGATCCTCTGGGTGAGACACACACACACACACTCATACTTACACACTCTCACACACACACACGCATACTTACACACACATTCTCACACACACATTCTCACTAGGGTTGGGTACCGAAACGCGGTGCCAATAGGGAACCGGTTCCGACGTAAACGGTAGTAACCAGACCGAATAAGAACGACAATGTCGGTGCCTGATATCGGTGCCTGAGTCTCTGTGTCATGAGGCGCACACACGCAAAGTCTCTCGCTCTCTCCCTCGTGCGCGCACTATACGGTTTGGAGCACAGTCTGTTCTGTCTCGCATGCGCGCTCTTGCTCGCTCGCTCTAGATTCCGGGAGATTTTAACTAATTTGCGGGCATCAGGGAGCCGTTATCAATATGCGGGAGACTCCCGGAACGTCTGCTGATAGCGAGGGGATTAATGAAGATGCCGAAGACAAAACGCTCCAAGGTTTGGCTGCATTTCACGTGTAAAATTACGCGTCAGAACGCCCTCTAGGTGATGGCGCGGGCGCCGCCTTGACGCTACGTCATATTATATTAGCGCGCGCATCATCTGCTCCTCAGATTTCTCTGCCGAAAAAGGCAGCTTGTCGGGAGCGCGAGGAGTTTGGCAGTGAACGCAGCGTCTCGTTCCCTATTGAGAGAACATGGGTTACACCAGTAACCAGAGACGTTCTCTTTCATTGGTTTACTCAAAGCTGCGTAGCTAAGACGCAGTGGGAACGAAATAACAAACTCGCCAAGCTAAGCGCTGCGTAACTAGTACAATGACCAGATAACAACTAACAACATCAACTCATCTAACTTCAAGCAGACAAAACATGGGAACCTGTAGCGATGTCGATATCAGATTACCCTGATTGTAATCTCTAGTAATCTCCAGTATTATTACATTGGTTGATACAATATTGTTTTATTTGATATTATGTAAATGTGAATTTTTATTTTATATTGGTTTATTTATTGTTACCATACGTTACTTGTATTTATATTGTTTAAAGATTTAAGTTACTATTGTGTCCAGTTTGGCCCTGTAAATAAAAGGGTATTATTTTTTGACAAAGTGTGAGCGGTTTCGTTTTCTTAAGTACCGTTTCAGGCACCGTTTAAGCACCGGAACCGTTTAAAAAATACCGAGTAGGTACTGGTATCGGATAAAACCCAACCGATACCCAACCCTAATTCTCACACACACATTCTCACACACACATTCTCTCACACACACATTCTCTCACACATACTCACTCACACACTCACTCTCTCACACACACACACACACTCTCTCACTCTCTCTCTCACTGATGTTGTTGATCTCCCGCAGACACGCAGGTGAAGGTGTGGATGAATAAGTACGGCTGGACGGAGAACGAGGACGGTCAGATCTTCATCCACAGTCAGGAGGAGTGTGTGAAGCCCAAGAACATCGTGGAGAAGATCGACTTTGAGAGTGAGTGTGTGTGTGTGTGTGTGTGTGTGTGTGTGTGAGAAAGTGAGTGAGAGGTCTGTGTGTGTCTGTGAGAAAGTGAGTGAGGTGTGTGTGTGTGTGTGTGATGCCTGACGTTGAGCAGCTGTTGTCCCTCAGAGTCTGATTGATGTTGTCTTTGTGTTCACAGGCGTCTCCAGCATCATGGCCACATCGCAGTGACGACACACACACACACACTCTCACACACACACCTTTCCCCAATAAACTCATTCACTGAAGAAATCTGGAGTCTTTATTTCCACGCATCATCAAAACGGTCTCAGTTCAGTTTCTGCATAGATCAATTATAAAATAAATAATAGTTGTTATTTATGTGTTGATGTATATTTTATGATTTACCAAAATCATGCTTTGGTAAATCATTAGTTTTAAATTACTTAGTATGTCATAATTGCCTTTTTAAGTCTTTATTTTGACTGGGTGTGTCATAATTTAGCCTCTTTATGTCTTATATTAAAATTCATAATTTTGACTTTTTATCTCATAAATTACTTGGTATGTCATAATTGTCTATTTAAGTCTTAACTGACTTTGTTTGTCATTTAAATTGTCAGAATTTAGATATTTTATGTCATAATGATAATTTAATTTTAAAGCCTAATTTTGACTCATAGTTTTGATTTGTCATTTTTACTTGGTGTCATAATTTATTTTTTATCATGACTTTAGAGTAATATTATAATATAATTTAGTGTTATTATAATATTTCAAGTTATAATTTCGACTTTAATTTCGATCTATTTTCACTTTCAATTTAGAGTTTTGACGTTATTAAGGCTTTTACAGTCACAATTAAGACTCATAATTACAAGTAATCATTTGGATTTAGTATGTCATCATTTATTTTTTATCATGTCTTAAAGTCATAATTCAGACTTATTATAATATTTTAAGTTACAATTTCAATTTAGTACGTCATAATTTAGATTTATTTTCACGTTTGTCTGAAGTCCTAATTTCGACTGTCATAATTTTTGTGATAATGTAAACTTTTATGTCATAATTATATCTTAAGTAATAATTCAGATTTTTGCGACTCATAATTTTGACTTGATTATGATTTACAAAGCATGTTTTCTTATGTGGCGGAAATGGGCTTCCATACACTGCTACTTGTTATTAAAAGAAATATAAAGAGAGAGAGAAGAGAGCCAATCATGAAGTTCCTCTGTCGCACTCAGCGCGCTCATCTCTGCGCATGCGCAGTGGAGGCTGCGCGCTGTCCCTGGTGCTGAAGCGTCAGTAGATCGATCATCCTTCCAAGTTAAATCAAAACGCCTTCATATCGTTCATATACGCAAGAATGCGAAAGTCACAAATGAGCTTTTAAAGAGTTTAAATGCTCATTTGTGTGAGTTTGTGTCTGATGTTTCAGCTCTGATCACTGGACAACAGAGGGACGCGATCAGCTCAGGTACTTCAGCGCTGTTTACATTAGTCATGATGAGCCTCTGTAAAATAATAACACTGATATTTAGCAATCTTTAATGTCCACAAACAAGCTTGTAAATCGCTACACAACTAAAAACGTGTCAATTGTGTGAAGTTTGATGTCAGACTGGCGCTGGATCTGATGGACGCGCGTCATGATGAGGCGCGCTCCGTGTCGCTGGTGTGCGCGTCACACGGCCAGCGCGTGCTCGGGGTTCTTCAGGCCTTCCGGGAGAGGCGCGCGCTGTTCGACTTCCGCATCCGGGTGCAGGGGGAGACGCTCCCGTGCCACCGCTGTGTTCTCGCGGCCTGCAGCGACTTCTTCAGGTGAACAAACACACACCACATGCTAAAAACACAACACATAGCAACACCCTGGCAACAACCTTAACCCATAGCATAGTAACATTCTGACAACCAGTCTCAGAACACCATAGCAACGCCCTGGAAACCACCACAACCCATAGCATAGTAACATTCTGACAACCAGTCAGAACACTATAGCAACGCCTTGGAAACCACCACAACCCATAGCATAGTAACATTCTAACAACCAGTCAGAACACTATAGCAACACCCTGGAAACCACCACAACCCCTATCATAGTAACATTCTGACAATCAGTCAGAACACCATAGCAACACCCTGGAAACCACCACAACCCATTTCATAGTAACATTCTAACAACCAGTCACAACACTATAGCAACAACCTGGAAACCACCACAACCCCTATCATAGTAACATTCTGACAATCAGTAAGAACACCATAGCAACGCCCTGGAAACCACCACAACCCCTATCATAGTAACATTCTGACAATCAGTCAGAACACTATAGCAACACCCTGGAAACCACCACAACCCCTATCATAGTAACATTCTGACAATCAGTCAGAACACTATAGCAACGCCCTGGAAACCACCACAACCCATTTCATAGTAACATTCTGACAACCAGTCTCAGAACACCATAGCAACGCCCTGGAAACCACCACAACCCATAGCATAGTAACATTCTGACAACCAGTCAGAACACCATAGCAACGCCCTGGAAACCACCACAACCCATAGCATAGTAACATTCTGACAACCAGTCAGAACACCATAGCAACGCCCTGGAAACCACCACAACCCATAGCATAGTAACATTCTAACAACCAGTCAGAACACTATAGCAACACCCTGGAAACCACCACAACCCCTATCATAGTAACATTCTGACAATCAGTCAGAACACCATAGCAACACCCTGGAAACCACCACAACCCATTTCATAGTAACATTCTAACAACCAGTCAGAACACTATAGCAACAACCTGGAAACCACCACAACCCCTATCATAGTAACATTCTGACAATCAGTAAGAACACCATAGCAACGCCCTGGAAACCACCACAACCCCTATCATAGTAACATTCTGACAATCAGTCAGAACACCATAGCAACACACTGGAAACCACCACATCCCATATCATAGTAACATTCTAACAACCAGTCAGAACACTATAGCAACGCCTTGGAAACCACCACAACCCTTATCATAGTAACATTCAGACAACCAGTCAGAACACCATAGCAACGCCCTGGAAACCATCACAACCCATATCATAGTAACATTCAGACAACCAGTCAGAACACCATAGCAACGCCCTGGAAACCACCACAACCCATATCATAGTAACATTCTGACAACCAGTCAGAACACCATAGCAACGCCTTGGAAACCACCACAACCCATATCATAGTAACATTCTGACAACCAGTCAGAACACCATAGCAACGCCCTGGAAACCACCACAACCCCTATCATAGTAACATTCTGACAACCAGTCAGAACACCATAGCAACACCCTGGAAACCACCACAACCCATATCATAGTAACATTCTGACAACCAGTCAGAACACCATAGCAACGCCCTGGAAACCACCACAACCCATATCATAGTAACATTCTAACAACCAGTCAGAACACCATAGCAACACCCTGGAAACCACCACAACCCATATCATAGTAACATTCTGACAACCAGTCAGAACACCATAGCAACACCCTGGAAACCACCACAACCCATATCATAGTAACATTCTAACAACCAGTCAGAACACCATAGCAACACCCTGGCAACAAGGTGGTGAGTTTTGCACAGGCGAACACTGCTTTCTTCACACAATATACAACACAAAACAAAAATAAACTCGGGTGAGACCTTCAGAATGTTCTGACCCGCATTTAACTGATCCAACTTTGGGAATTCCCGTATCGGACCTCAGAACAATCCCAAATTCCCATAGACTTCCACTGAAGGAGTCAAAACTTTTACACAATAACTCTAATATACTATTGTTAGGAACATGTTCGCAATGTGCTTAAATTGTTAACAGTGTTAAATCATATAAGAAACATGTTAACAGTGTGATAAAGCACGTTAACAAGTTAAATCATGCTAGCAATGTGGTAATTCATGTTAGATACATGCAAGCAGTTTGCTAATTCATTTTAGCAACATGCTAAAACATTTTAGCAATGTGCTAATTCATGTTAGCAAATATGTTCAAACATGTTTTTTGCTAATTGATGCTAAAAAGATGCTAGCAATGTTAAATCATGATAGCAATGTGTTAATTCATGTTAGGAACATGTTTGTAATATGTAAAAATTGTTAACAGTGTTAAATCATTTTAAAAACATGTTAACAATGTGTTAATTCATGCCAGAAACATGCTAAAACATTTTGGCAATGTGATAATTCATGTTAGCAAACATGTTAAAACATGGTTTGTGTTAATCGATGTTAAAAACATGCTAGCAATGTGTTAATTCATGCTAACCGTGTGTTAAATCATGCTAGCAAAATGCTAAATCATGCTAGCAAAATGCTAAATCATGCTAGCGTTGTGCTAATTCATGTTAGGGACATGTTCTTAAAATGCTAACATTAGCTAACAGTATTAAATCTTTTTAGAAAAATGGTAGCAATGTGATAAAGCATGTTAATAATATATTAAAACTATCTATCTATCTGATAGTCTGAATAGCCTTTAAACCCTTCAAACTTAAAGCTGTTGAAACTTTTTCAAACTTTCTGTTCTGGTTTTTTCAAGCCAACATCAAGGTTTGTTATCTAGTTCCAGTGTAAATCAGCTGTTTTCTATGTGAATATACAGTAAAGTGTAATTTATTCCTGTGATCAAAGCTGAATGTTCAGCATCATTACTCCAGTCTTCAGTGTCACATGATCCTTCAGAAATCACTCTAATATGAGGATCTGATGCTCAAGAAACATTTATAATTATTATCAATGTTAAAACATTTTCGGCGTGTGTGTGTTCATCCAGGGCCATGTTTGAGCTGGACACGCTTGAGCGAGACGACGGCTCCGTCACACTCAGAAACCTCTCGGCTCCCGCCGTTCACGCTTTCCTCGACTTTGCTTATTCCGCTCACATAGAGATCAGAGAAGACAACGTGGACATGCTGTTTCAACTGGCTTCTTTCCTGCAGGTGAGGCCTGAGAAATAACAACTCAAAACGTTCATTCTCTCCACAGCTGGATAGATTTTAAATAATAACTTATGAGGTTCTTAATCAATGATAAATGCTTTTGCCAAAGCGTTATTTCAACATATTTTTTAAATAATCATGTTTAACAGCCGAATTCCTGGTGAGAAACTACATTACCCATGATGCTTCAGAGGAATCTCCACCAATCAGAGAAATGAAATGAGCCCTTTAGCTCCGCCCACTCCTGTGAAGCACTGCCTAACAGTCAGTCTTGCTACATTATTATTGTTTTTTTATATATATTTTAAATTATTATTTTTTTTTTTTTCATTTCATTTCACAATTTGGCCGTCTGAGACTAATTTTGCAAATCCTAAAAGATTCCTCTGATCCTTGGCTAAAATTGAAAGTCTTTGATCGTTAATTTGACGTTGTTCATCGACAGCCGATTGACAGTTGCGATAAAATTTTACCTCTGGTGAAATTCTTGCAATTATCTCGCAATTTTGACTTTTCTTGCAATTCAGAGAAAAAAGGTTATATATATATATGTGATTTAGATTCAGGATAACCCTAACCCTAACCATGTGAGAGATGTGCCCTAGCAATATATGCATGAATATACATGCTATTTGGTGCCTGTGTTTTTTGTTTTTGTTCTTTACTGTGATTTATAGTTTTAGTACTGGGAACCGTGTGAGAGGCGTGTCTTAGTAATTACCTGTGTAGACCTTCAACACCTGTATGATTACTTGCACCTGGGTTTGTTTCTACTAGTGTGTCTTTGTTATTATAAGATCAGTTTTCTATCTGCTTCACTATGCCCTGAAGAAGGCTCCATGCCGCTACGCGTGGGTGTTTTAAAATTGTCCGTTTAGGACATGTCAGTTTTCCAATAAAGACATTTTAATTAAGGAGTGCCTCGGTCATCAGAGATTTCTTTTCTCTACACTGTCTCTATATATATATGTGAGTTATAAACTCAGAACTTGCTAAACATGATAGCAACGTGCTAAAATATAGTAGCAATGTGTTAATTAATTTTAGAAACATGCAATCAGTTTGCTAAATTATGTTAAAACATGCTAGCTGTGTTAAAATGTGCTAGCAAAATGTTTTAAAATGTTAGAAAAGTGTTAATTCATGTTAGTAATATGTTAGTAATATGCTAAAACATGGTAGAAATTTGCTAATTCATGTTAGAAACATTCTAGTAACATGCTAAAACATGGTACCAATGTGCTAATTCATGCTAGCAAAATGTTAAAACTTAACTTGTTAATTCATGTAAGAAACATGCTAGCAATGTGTTAAAACATGGTAGCAACATGCTATTTAATGCTAGAAACATGAAAATGGTTGGTTAATTAATGCTAACAACATGCTAAAACATGTTAGCAATGTGTTAAATAAAATGTGAGTTATAACTGAGATAATGTGAGATAAAAAGTCGCAATTACCTTTTTATTTTTTTTATTCCGTGGCAGAAAAAAGCTGTCATAATAATACCCCTGTTTGGAACCAAATAAAAAAGATCAGTGCAGGAAGAGAACTGACTCTTAAGGTATGAAAATGGCTTCAGCATGTCTTTCCTCTGTCATTCGCACAGGTCAGTTTCCTGTCACATGCTTGCAGTGACTTCCTGGTCCAAACCCTGGATCTCTCGAACTGCCTGCACCTGTTAGCGGTCGCGGAGGGATACGGTTCCGCGCACCTGCTAAGTCGCGCCACAGAGTTCGTCATGCAGAACTTCCACGCGCTTTCCTCCGGACCGGATTTCCTGGAGATGCCGGCGCCGGTGCTGGAGCGCTGCCTAGCATCTGATACGCTCAGCGTACCGGATGAAGCTAGCATCCTACGCGCGTTACTCCGCTGGACGCGCTGTGACCCACAGTCGCGCGAGATCCTGCTGCCGGAGCTCCTGCCGCGGGTCCGTCTGCACCATCTCCCGCCCGCCGCGCTGGAGGACGCCAAGCAGCTGCTAACCGATGACGGACCTTGCATTAGCATTGTTAACGAAGCACTCGCACGCACTCGCGAATCCACCGGTTTATTTTCCGATGCTCGGCCTTCGACGACTTCAAGCTACATTTTCGTGCACAAAACGGAGGACAGCTCTGAGAATCGGTGTACGTTCTGCTACGACGTCAGCGCTAACCGCTGGACGGAGTTGCCGCAGGACGCGGCACACATTTTAGATCTACCCGGATCGGCTCTCGTCAGCTTCGCCGAGAAGCTGTTCGTCGTCGGCGGATGCCGCGGGAGTTGCCGTCGCGTGGTTCGCCTGCACATTGCCACGCCGGAGCACGATGCTACGGATGAAGTCTGGTGCTACTGTCCTGTCGCGCGTAGCTACACGCCAGCTCTGCGTATGCACCACCCGCGTACCATGCACACATGCGTCGCCACTATGCACCGCATCTACGCCATCGGTGGGAAAAACGTTCTAGATGTGGAATACTTTGATCCCGTTAGCAACATTTGGAAATCCGTTAGCCCGCTTCCAAAGGGGATCTACTTTCCCGAAGCGAGCGCGTGTGGAAGCATTATCTACGCTCTCGGATCCGAGGTTGAAATCTCCGAAGCCTTCAATCCGTCGTTGGATTGTTTCTTCCGCTACGACGCTGTCGCGGATCAGTGGTGCCAGCTAGTGGCGGAGTTCGGACAGTTCTTCCACGCCACGCTCGTCAAGTCCGTGTCCGTGAACGACACGCTGTTCCTCTGCGATCTGTCCACGTATAAAGTCTTCAGCTTCTGCGCGGACGCCTGCACGTGGAAAGGCGAGGGGTCATTCGAGTGCGCGGGGTTTAACGCAGGCGCTGTCGGCGTGCAGGATAAGATCTATATCCTGGGCGGGGATTATTCGCCGGACGAGATCTCGGACGAGGTGCAGGTGTACGACAGCCGGCGCTCAGAGTGGCGGGAAGTGGCGCCGATGCCGCGAGCGTTAACGGAGTTTCACTGTCAGGTGATCAGATTCAATCGCTATAGAGACCCCTGGAGGACTGATCACGCCGAGGCCATCGCACACTAAACACACACACACGCACACTCACACACACACACAAACACAGACTTACCGACACACACACACTCACAAACACACACACAAACACTCACACACAAACATAACCTCACACACATGTATAGACACACACACACACAGACACACACACACAAACAGACCCGTGTGGAGGACTGATCACGCCGAAGCCATCGCAGACTAAACACACACGCACGCGCACACTCACACACAAACACACGCACGCGCCTACTCACACACACACACACACACACAAACACAGACTTACCGACACACACACACAAACACTCACACACAAACATAACCTCACACTCACACACATGTACAGACACAGACACACACAGAGAGAGACCCGTGGAGGACTGATCACGCCAAAGCCATCGCAGATTAAACACACACGCACACTTACCGACTCACACACAAACACTCGCAAACGCAAACATAACCTCACACTCACGCACACGCTCTCACAAAACACACATGTACAGACTCACACACACAAACACAGACTTACACACAGAAACACACTCACACACACAGTAACACACACTCACAAACACACACACAAACACTCACACACAAACATAACCTCACACTCACGCACACACACGTACAGACTCACACAGACACAGACACACTCACACACACACTCACACACACAGACCCGTGGAGGACTGATCATGCCGGAGCCATCACAGACTAAACACACACAGACACGCGCACACTCTCTCACACACACACACACACACACACACAGACCCGTGGAGGACTGATCATGCCGGAGCCATCACAGACTAAACACACACAGACACGCGCACACTCTCTCACACACACACACACACACACACACACACACACACACACATCACATGTACAGACTCACACACACTCACTCACTCACTCACTCACTCACTCACTCACACACTCACTCACACACACACACACACACACACACACACAAACACAAACACAAACACACACACTCAAAAACACACAACTGCATTGCCAAAGAGTTGTTTATTAAAACGAATAAAACTTAAATCAATTGCTACTCTTTCAACTGTCAATTTGAGGATTTTTTCCTAAAACATCCAGATTAGTAAATCATAAATGACAATAATCCATAAGGACGAAATGAAAACATCTGTGCTGCTTTTGGAGGCGTCACTGGACGATCTTTCATCCCCGTCTCATGATCACTGTCCTTCCTCTCGAGATCATGATGAGGATGAGGATGATGATGATCTTCACTCCTCATGAGTCCTGATATTGTTTGACCAGTAACCACATGAGCAGAATTGTGATCAACACAACCATAAAGTTCAGGAACAGCTCTTGTGCGGATCGGTCCATCTGAGAGAGGCAGAGAGAGAGAGAGAGAGAGAGAGAGAGAGAGAGAGAGAGAGAGAGAGAGAGAGATGTGGAAAAAAGATCAGATGATTATGAAATTAAGCCGTCCATCTGTTCATTCATCCATCCAAGTCTCACACACTTGTTGGCTTTGAAACACAAACACAAATCTATCAACTGTTTAACTGCTGGGACACACTCACACACACTCAATCACACACACATCCACTCCCTCATTCACAAACACTTTCTAACACATACACACACAGGCACTCTCTCTCACACACACACACATACACACAGGCACTCTCACATACACACACACATACACTTTCTAACACATACACACACAGGCACTCTCACACACACACACACACTTTCTAACACATACACACACAGGAACTCTCTCTCTCTCACACATACACACACACATGCACTTTCTAACACACACACACACATTTACACTTACTGTCACTTTTGATCAATGTATTGCATACTCTATGAATACAAAAATGATATAATCTCTTAAACTAAGTACATCTGCAAATATTTTCAAAATAATGTTGTTAGATTGAACTATTTTCTCCCCAAAGTGAAACTAAACACATACCATCAAACACAAACATGCAGCAGATGCAATAACACACACAACACTGAGAGAAAATACAGCATCACCTGATTTTACACTAATAATGAGATATAATAGCAGATTCCTGCAGATTCTCAGTCCAGTCAACACCGTGTTCATCCAGATGAGTCTATATCTGCAGGATGCGTTTGTTCATGTATGATCGCTCATGGTCAGATGCTTCTTACCTGCAGCTCTGATCAGCGGGTTACAGTGTGTGTGTGTGTGTGTGTGTGTGTCCAGCTGTCACTCGCATCCCTCGCTCTTAAACCAGCCGGACCAGACCGAAGTGGATTGGACCAGTGGTCAGTGACATCGTGTGTGTGTGTGTGTGTGCCCAGCTGTCACTCACATCCCTCGCTCTTAAACCAGCCGGACCGGACCGAAGCGGATTGGACCAGTGGTCAGTGACGTCGTGTGTGTGTGTGTGTGTGTGTGTGTGTGTGTGTGTGTGTGTCCAGCTGTCACTCGCATCCCTCGCTCTTAAACCAGCCGGACCGGACCGAAGTGGATTGGACCAGCGGTCAGTGACGTCGTGTGTGTGTGTGTGTGTCCAGCTGTCACTCGCATCCCTCGCTCCTAAACCAGCCGGACCGGACCGAAGCGGATTGGACCAGCGGCCAGTGACGTCGTGTGTGTGTGTGTCCAGCTGTCACTCGCATCCCTCGCTCATAAACCAGCCGGACCGGACCGAAGTGGATTGGACCAGCGGTCAGTGACGTCGTGTGTGTGTGTGTGTGTCCAGCTGTCACTCGCATCCCTCGCTCCTAAACCAGCCGGACCGGACCGAAGCGGATTGGACCAGCGGCCAGTGACGTCGTGTGTGTGTGTGTGTGTGTGTGCCCAGCTGTCACTCACATCCCTCACTCTTAAACCAGCCGGACCGACCCAAAGCGGATTGGACCAGTGGTCAGTGACGTCGTGTGTGTGTGTATGTGTGTGTTTGTGTGTGTGTGTGTGTGTGTGTGTGTGTGTCCAGCTGTCACTTGCATCCCTCGCTCCTAAACCAGCCGGACCGGACCAAAAGCAGATTGGACCAGCGGTCAGTGACGTTGTGTGTGTGTGTCCAGCTGTCACTCACATCCCTCGCTCTTATACTAGCCGGACCGGACCGAAAGCGGTGTAGGATTACAAATTTATTTAAATGTTCAATTTAGATTTCCAATACAATAGTATTTTATATTGAGAAAGTTTATAAATGATGAGACCAGGAAATCTCTGCAAACGGTAGGGGTGGACAGGCTTTCCTGTTCTCGTGTCTCACCGGGTGAAGACAACATGCTGAGCAGGTTCCTAAACCTGTATACCTCATTTACATTTGCTTTGTTTCAGAGGGTCTCGTCCTCCATGTAACCCCACCCCCTTGAAATGTATATAAACTACAATGTATACTGCCTTAGTTAGACTTGGCTAAGATTTTTGGACGAAGCAGACTACAGCGATACAACAGCAATAAAGAATCCTTCTTGAAAAGATACTTCCGAGTCTCCTGGTCTTCGCTTCTGAGTTTAAAACTCTTTAGAAGAAAAAGTTCACAATAGATGGTGCCGTGACCCGGATAGAGCTACTCACCAGTTCCAGAACTGAATCGCAACAAAGATCTCAACAAAGCGGACTGAGTTTCCAGACGGAATCTTTCCGTACAACAAACGACTGGTGAGTTTCACTCTATTCAAAGAACCACTGAAGACCAGTACAAATTTGCTTTGCCTCTGCGCCGTCAGAGAAGAGTTAACAGACAGCTGTAGAGTTTGGTTAACTAAGTTTATCCTCTAAAGATTTTCTGTTAGAGATGAAAAGTAATCCTCTGCCCAGACAGGGAAGATTTTAGCATTCAAGTTAAAATATTGTTATCCTCTGTGCAGGCAGAGAAGGAGTAGTCTTACAGGCTATTTATTTTGATTACCCTCTGTTTCAGGCAGGGAAGATTAGCATCATGTGCTAATGATTTGGTTGTCCTCTGTTCAAGCAGGGAATATTAGCGTTAAGTGCTAGTAATTTAAGTTATCCTTTGCTCTGTCAAGGAAGGTTAACAATCGTTCATCTGTGTTAACAAGTGTAAGCCTCTGTTGATCAGAGAAGTTTTAGTGTTTATTTGTGTTGTAACGAAGAAACTCACAAAATGGTTAGAAGGAATGCTAGGCTAGTTCCATCAACTGAGAAAGGTGGACTAGCTAGCCCTTTATGGACAGACAGTGAGTTTAAGTCATTGTTAGGAGAGCACATGGACACCATAGTGACTGAGTCAGTCAGATTTAATTTGACAAGGAAATTTGGTATTCACCCAGAAAAAGTATGGACTATTGAAGATTGTAAAAAAGTGCTAGGAGCAAGTATTCGCAAGTACAATGTGAAAGCCATTATCTGTTGTCACTTAGCTTATCCATTGCACAAGAACAAGCTCAGTGTATTGTTAAGTTAAAAGAACAGAACAAACAATTGCAGACTCAAGTGTCCTGTTTCAAGACAAAGGTGGGCCATAACAAAGCCTCATCCAAATGTGACTCAGAAAACCAAAAGTCAGATGAAAGCTATCCTGATTTACAGTCTTTGATATAATAGAGGACCATGTCAGTGCTGTATTGATGCAAGATGTAAATGCAGTTGGAGTGTGAGGAGTGAAGTCAGTGAACTCCTCTAATCTTTCCCCTTAAACCCTGTTCTGGGGTCAGCTGTTCTGGCGTCGGCTGTTCTGGCGTCATTCCACCTCCCAAGCTCCACTAACATAACCCAGGCATCTCGCTACCGTTCTCCTCATCCAGGCGTCAGTAGTGCCACTGGTAGTGTATATCTGAGCTCCAGTTGCAGCTCCTCGAGCCTCTCCTTAGGCCGTGTGTCCACCAAAGCGTTTTTTTTCCACATGGCTGGCGTATGTTTTCAATGAGAGCCGCGTTTTTAAAACGCCATGAGCGTAACGAGGCCTGAGCGTTTTTTTCACGCTGAAGCGCTGAGCACCCGGTGTTTTTTACTGGTCGCCGAGAGTTGAAGAATGTTCAACTTTGGGTAAAACGCAGCGCTCATCACTGTCACTTTTTACCCAGCCGTCCAATCACAGTGGAGGGGCGGGGCTAACACCACACCGACCAACTGTCACAACATTTCTTTCTGTACAACGACATCAACCAGCAAAGCTAACCGAACAACATGGATGAAAAATGAATTTTTAGTATGAAACAAATTATCTGCGAAATCAGTTACAAGTAAACTGTGTTGCGGATATTCTGTGTCATAGCAACGAAGCGTCTGAACTAAACAAACGCTGCGCTGCCAAAACGCTCTAGCGCCACAGCTAGGCGTTTCAGCAGAGCGTCTGGCGTTTTCAGCCGGCTAAAAACGCTTTGGTGGACACACGGCCTTATTAGCTTAAAGATTATATGGGGAAAGGAAGCTAATTTGGAAGGATTTAAAGTACGCTGTAAAAAAAATACGTTAAATTTACGGTAAAAAAATGGCAGCTGTGTTTGCAAGACATTTAAAGTAAAAATACTGTAGCAACATTTTAGGTTTTACAGACTTAACTTATATTTACAGTAAAAAAAAAAGTTAATTTTCTGATATAATGTTAATTTACCGACCTATTGAAGTATTAATGTCTGTTTCGTACCATTGTTATACACTGACAACCACCAATCACAATAGAGGTAAGAGTCACATGATCAATCAAAGCTCATCACAAGTAGTGTTACACAAGAAAGTTAATAGTAATATATTGAAGCTGCACAGTGTCATTCACACACACACTAAACACCATCATGGTAACACACATGAAATTTATAAAATGCAACTAACAATAATTTAACAACATTACATGTAACATAAAACCCTAATGTACATAATTGATTACAAAAAAAACTATGAAGAAACTTAGTTATTTCAGCAAAAACGGTATTTTGCTGTAAAATTACATTAAAAGTGCAGTTAGATCTATCACAGTAATTCACCGTATATAGTACGGAAACTGTGTTAACCAATTAACAGTTTTTCATCTTTAGTCTTTTACCTTTAAAAACACAATACATTTTTACAGTAATAACATTATCAATGGCAATACATAAAAGGCTAAAAGTTTTTGACATTTTCAGTTTGTGAACACAGACACACACACACACACACACACACACAAACTGTGTGTTTTTGCTCACCCTCAAAAAGTGGCAATATTACCATGCAAATAAAAAATAAGAAAACACGCCAGGGTAAATCACTGATGTGTGTGTTTTCTGAATGTGAAATATTATGAAACGTTCATATGTTTGTTCACATCCTATCATTGGCTTTGTATTGCACTCTGCAAAAATGATAATAAACTTGAATCTAATCTGAATTACTTCATTAGAAACTGCTCATTTGACTTCTTGAACTCATATTAGAGTGATTTCTGAAGGATCATGTGACACTGAAGACGAGTAATGATGCTGAACATTCAGCTTTGATCACAGGAATAAATTACACTTTACTGTATATTCACATAGAGAACAGATGATTTACACTGGAGTAATATTTCACTGTTTTACTGTATTTTTAATCAAATAAACACAGCCTTGGTGAGCAGAAGAGACTCTTTCAGAAACATTAACTCTTAAAAATGCCTGGACAAATTTGGGTCAAAAATTGACAAAATTAACATTTTAACCCAACGGTTGGGTTTTGTCCATATTTGACCCAAATTTGGGTTGAAATACCCGAGCATTTTTTAGAATATGTTAATGTGTGAGTGCTAGAATCATTCTGTCAGGTTGTACTCGTACATGAGATTGATTTGTTTTCTTTGCTCCAGAATGCCTGTAACTCAGCGAGGATCTCCCTCCTGTCAGCGAGCTGTTTGACTCGAGGACAGGTGTGTGTGTGTGTGTGTGTGTGTGTTTAGACAGAAGCTTCTGAGGGAGAGAACAGGCTAAATAACTGAGGCGTCCATTTCATTATCTCTGCCAGAAACACCTAATGTCTTTATCTTTGAATGTCACACTCATCTATAAAACAACACATTTAATAGTGTTTGTCTCTACATTTACACACAGAAATCCCTTATAATTGCAGTTTTTGATGAGATTTGACTGTGTAAAGGTTGAGTTTATGACTGCGACTGACGGGCTTTAAGAAGCTCATCATTAGATGCTGGATTGTGTTTGTGTGTTAAATATAGATTAAACATAGATTAAATAGATCTGTTCATCAAATGTCAGGTGAGAGCAACTGATGGACACTAAAAACAAAGAGTGGAAGAAAATAACTCGTATTCTGGTTATTTGTGCGCGCGTTTCCAGATGCCAGGCCTGAGTCAGTGTGAATGCTGTTATTGCACATGTGAACAGTTCACTAGTGTATATATATATATATGAACAGTTCACTAGTGTATATATATATATATATATATATATATATATATATATATATATATATATATATATATATATATATAGGCTCATCATAGTAACGGTGCATATACAGCACAACAGCTGTTAACACTGCGGAGAGACAGAAACACTTTCGCTATTTATATAGTTATAGCCTAATACACACACTATACAGTCACTATACAGTGTGTTCGACACACATTCAGCCGTTGTTTGTGTGCTCCAGGTTTTCCACCGTAATCGTTTTATTTTAGATGTCACTGATTTAAATGCTGTCGTGTGTAGTTCATCTTGTGTGTTGAATGAGTCCATCTAGTGGCCGCTGTGAGGAACAGCAGAAGTGAAGCTGGTGAAGGATATCACTGTCACAGCAGAACTAGCGTTTTCCGTTGTTTTTCAGATTTTTATTATTTTTAATTAGTGCTGTCAAATCGATTAATCGTGATTAGTCGCATCTAACATAAAAGTTTGTAAATATATGTTTGAGTGTGTGTATATATATATATATATATATATATATATATATATATATATATATATATATATACACACATATACATACACACACTCACACATATACTGTATATATATATATATATAGGCTATATACAAACTTTTATGAAAGATGCAATTAATCGCGATTAATTGATTTCACAACACTATTTTTGTTACATTATCATACTTGTTTCTCTCACAAAAATATATTATGATATTAAAGATATTAAATTATATGTTTGTGTGAAACACTATAGCTGTTTAGTTTTCCATGGAAGCTTGATTCTGCCCACAAAAAAAGAAGGTAATTGTAACTATATCCCACAATTCTGACTTTTTCCTCACAATTGCAAATTTATATCTCACAATTTTTAGGGAAAAAATCTGAATTTAAAATCAGAATTTTATAACTCAGACAAAGACTTTTTTTTAAATTATGAGATAAAAACTCAGAATTGCAAAGAGGGAAAAGTCACAGTTATGGATTTTATTTTAACTGGCTTGCATAAGTTTGATACGACCCCTAATGAGGCAGGTGGAATCAGTGGGCGGGGCATTTTTCTGGAAGAGAGAGACTACTTTTTAAATGAGATTTTTTTTCTATTAAAAGTTTATTTGTGTCGACTTTTTTTGTTTGAATCAGATCCAAACTTATTCTGACACATTCTAATATTTGAAAAAATAAAAAATTAAAAGATCAGGACCAAGATTTTAATAACCCATACAGTTTCTGTGTTGGGCATACTTGTGACTTTCCCCCCTTGCAATTCTAAGTTTATATCTCACAATTTAAAAAAAAATTTAGGTTATATAAATTGCGAGTTCAGATGTTTTTCTCAGAATTGTGAGATGGTAACAATTACGGGTTTTTTTCTTTTACTTTGTTTGAAGTTTTTAACTGCCCAAAGTAAAACTAACGTAGATTCCCAGAAAACCTCACACGAGCCTCTGAAGTGTTTTACTGCCGCTAATAAAGAACCTGATGTGTTTGATTCACAGGATGTGGAGACGCCACAGACACACACACGAGTTTGGACGCGCGTCTCCACGATGTTTAATGTTCATTCTCTGTTCATGGTCGTGCTGCTGGTTTCCAGTCCGTCCACAGCTGATGAAGATGATGATGATGAAGGTCTGACAGTGAACCCGGTGTCTGACTCCGGCGCAGTGCGCTCGGTGTGTAAACCGGTTCCGAACACGATGAGCTTGTGCTCCGGGATCGGCTACGGAGAGATGCGGCTCCCGAACCTGCTGGGCCACGACACCGCGAGGGAAGCTCAGCAACAGTCCGCCTCCTGGATGCCTCTGCTCGGCAAACACTGTCACCGGGACACGCGACGCTTCCTCTGTTCGCTCTTCGCGCCCGTGTGTTTACCGGAGGTCCCGGTCCCGGTGCGCCCGTGCCGGAGTCTCTGCGAGGCGGTGCGGGACGCGTGTCTGCCCGTCATGAGCGCGTTCGGGTTCCCATGGCCGGAGATGTTCAACTGCAGCCGGTTTCCGGATGGACCGGAACTCTGCGTTCCCGGAGAACGAGACGCGAACCCGGAGGAAACAACAACCGACGCGCATAAAGGTTTGAACGGTTTACACTATTATTACACTTACAAAGCATCAAACTCCTGCTGAATCACCCAGCTAACAAAATTAAGTAATGAACATGTTATTTATGAAAAAAAGTATATATTTCTGAAGTAAACACGTCGTTGGGGAAACATTCCATTTGTAGGCCTATCGTTCTTCAAACATTATGGGAATGTTACTTTTGAGCAGAAATGGGCACAAAATACATCACAAAGTATTTAATTACAAATACGTTCTCATCAAATGTATTTAAATAAAATACAAAATACTGCTGTGAAAAAAGTAGGCTATTTAATTAAAATCTAAGTAATTTGTCATTTGAAAAATACAAAGAAAATGTACAGTCTTTTGAAGTGCGAGAGGAACTGTGGCATATTATACACGTATAATATCGGAATATCATCGTTTAGTACAGAAGATGTGCTTTTAACGTAGGGCTACATGTTGCTCATAGTGTCATAATAAAATATATTTGTATTATATTACCAAAAAAACGAGTTAACGCTGCTGAGGGTGTTCCTAATACAGCGCCTGTGACATTGTGGTGTTTTTCTTTTGCTATTTGAGCAAATGTGATATTTAATGTAGTCTCTCATTCAGTGCTATAGAAGTTTACCGAACTATGACGCTTCCACTCTGAGAAACCGGAAATGTGAACAGGGGTTGTCGGTACACGATCCGTCTAGCCAAAAACTGTGATAGGCAATTTGGTAATCCTATTCGTATGTTATATGTCTATGGTCCTATTAAGCCAGGTGATAAAAGATAATATATGCTAAATAAAATGATATATTTAAATAAGTATTTGAAGTATTTTATATATAAATTACAGTCTAAAAGTATTTAATTACGAGTTACATTTCATTTTTCTTTGTTAAGGAAACTACAAATGACAAAATACTCAAAAGTAATTAAATACGTATTTCAAATACACGTTCTCTGAACGTTCTGAAACAAGTAGTTACATTTAAAAAACTTTAGAGGAACGTCCAATTAAATTATTTAAAAAATAAAACACAAATTTTTTTCCTCTGTATTTGTGGAGAACATTATTAAAGACCAGATAACTTTGAACGAACGTTCTATTAACGTTACTGGATGAACGTTTGTTTAGAACTTTGCCAGAACGTTCTGAGAACATTGCCGTTAGCACAATTACTAGAGAGACGGTATTTAATGATTCACACACGCCTTCACGATCTCGTCAAGACATTCAGATAAATAAATGTACTCAAAATGTGCTAATTTATCCGAGTTAGAATGAGCAGAAATCTGTTAGAAATGTTGCGGTTGTCGGAAAGTAACGGATGAAAGTGAGCGGCTGTTACTGTGGGAATATAATAATAATAATAATAATAATAAATAATAATAATAATACATTTCCCTATACAGCGCTATACAAATAAATGTGAATTGAATTGAGTCGTCTCTTCTCTTTCGTCAGGTTCTGTGATCTGTGAGGTTTGCAGTCCAGACTCAGAAGGAGAGCGAGAGATCCAGCAGAACTTCTGCAAGAGTCCGTTCGGTGAGTAACCGTAGACCAGATATAACCCATCCAGAAGAACCCGTCATGATGGAACGACTCAAAACGTTCAACATGAACATGAAAGCATGGCTATATGTTTCTGTGGTGTGAGGGCGGGGCAACCTGTCACTCACATGAGATCCACTAATAGCAAACCACAACCATCCAATCAATTCCCCACAGACAAAATCAAGCCCCGCCCACATTTGTTCTTATTCCAGAAGTTAAAGGGATAATTCACCCAAATATGTCTGCCGGAAGCTAGTTATTTTATTCGAAAAAGTTTTAAATATGGATATTTTTCTTACACAAACGCATCGCTTTACTTCAGAAGGCCTTTATAGACCCCTGGAGCTGTGTGGAGCACTTTATGATGGATAGATGCACTTTTATCATGGATAGATGCACTTTTATGATGGACAGATGCACTTTTATCATGGATAGATGCACTTTTATGATGGATAGATGCACTTTTATCATGGATAGATGCACTTTTATGATGGACAGATGCACTTTTATCATGGATAGATGCACTTTTATGATGGACAGATGCACTTTTATCATGGATAGATGCACTTTTATGATGGATAGATGCACTTTTATCATGGATAGATGCACTTTTATCATGGATAGATGCACTTTTATCATGGATAGATGCACTTTTATGATGGACAGATGCACTTTTATCATGGATAGATGCACTTTTATGATGGATAGATGCACTTTTATCATGGATAGATGCACTTTTATCATGGATAGATGCACTTTTATGATGGACAGATGCACTTTTATCATGGATAGATGCACTTTTATCATGGATAGATGCACTTTTATCATGGATAGATGCACTTTTATGATGGACAGATGCACTTTTATCATGGATAGATGCACTTTTATCATGGATAGATGCACTTTTATGATGGATAGATGCACTTTTATCATGGATAGATGCACTTTTATCATGGACAGATGCACTTTTATCATGGACAGATGCACTTTTATCATGGACAGATGCACTTTTATGATGGATAGATGCACTTTTATGATGGACAGATGCACTTTTTTGATGGACAGATCCACTTTTATCATGGACAGATGCACTTTTATGATGATAGATGCACTTTTATCATGGACAGATGCACTTTTATGATGGATAGATGCACTTTTATCATGGATAGATGCACTTTTATGATGGATAGATGCACTTTTACGATGGACAGATGCACTTTTATGATGGACAGATGCACTTTTATGATGGATAGATGCACTTTTATGATGGACAGATGCACTTTTATCATGGATAGATGCACTTTTATCATGGATAGATGCACTTTTGTGATGGATAGATGCACTTTTGTGATGGATAGATGCACTTTTATGATGGACAGATGCACTTTTATCATGGATAGATGCACTTTTATCATGGACAGATGCACTTTTATGATGGATAGATGCACTTTTATCATGGATAGATGCATTTTTATGATGGATAGATGCACTTTTATGGACTTCAAAAAGTATACAGCCATTCACTGCCATTATAAGGCTCAGAAGAGCCAGGACATTTTCTAATATAACCCTGATTGTGTTCGTCTGAAAGAAGAAAGTCATATACAGCTAGGATGGCTTCAGGGTGAGTAAATCATGGGATAATTTTCATTTTTGGGTGAACTATCCCTTTAAACTAGGACTTTATTCCACACCAAAACTGTAATTCCTGTTGGTTCTCCCTTTTTTCTCCAGCGTTCCGCCTGCGGATCGGCTCCTGGTCTCGGGACGGGTCAGATGTGCGTGTGGTTCCTCAGGGTCGCAGTCGTGTCCTGCGCTGGCAGGATCATCAGGTGGCGGCGGGGGACCAGAGCGCCCTCTGGCTGCCGGGGGGTCGTGACTGCACCTGTCCCGCGCTGGACGGGCCGCTCACCAGCTCATACATCGCCCTGGCCCACATGACCAGTGGACGCATGCTCCTCACACGACTCCTCAAATGGTCCCGTGAAGAGAAAGAGCTGAAGAAGTTCATCCGGATGATGCTGAGACGAGCCTGCTGAGGTCACGACCCCTTGACAGACATTAATGAGCGGATGAGATAAAACTGAGTTCTGGAGTGATGAACGGCATGAAACTGCATCTTCAAAATGAGTGGTTTTTAAAAGGGGAAGTGTAAATCATTGTAAATTCAATTGATAATTTTTACTGATTTTTATACTTTTACTTTTTTCCTATATTTCTTTTTATTCGTGCGGTCAAATCGATCGATGAATCGCATATGTATATATATCTGTATATGTGTGTACATATATATATATATACAGTGTATATATATATATATATATACAGTATATATACAGTTGTCAAAATTTTAAATATATTTTAAAGTATTTTAAGCATATTACAGAGTATATACCTTGTGTATTATTTTAACGCCATTCCTTCTGCCATCTTTTGATTTTTATGCTTTCATACTGACTTTGTACTGACTTTTTATTACTGACTCAATATTAAAGAATATTGAACATTTTGTTGTACATATTGGTGGTTTTCTTTCTGCTCCACTATTCCTTCAGAAATGTGTCATTTCTGCTGTGATGTCATGCGCTCAGGTCACGTGACGCTCAGGTGAGACGCAGCACGCAGGTGTAAGTGGAGGCACTCCATCCATTATTCAGACGGAGGAATCTGATTGGCTGCTGCACACCTGTGGTACTCACACGAGTGTCTCTTCTTTCTGTCTTCAGAGTGTGTGTTTTGCGGGTCGAGAGAGTCCCGGATCTGGTAAAGTTATCATCATGTTTTATTTTGTGTGTTGGTGAATGAGTGTCTGTGTTTGTCTGAATGAAACTGATCTGGGATCCGCTTGTGTCTTCTGGAAAGTCAACATGTTCTGTCACGTCGAAACAAAGGCGTTTGAATTATTAATATAGAGTTTTCATAGGCTGGCTGTGAAGTGTTTGCTGTGTAGAGTAGTTGGAGTTTAGTTCTCACTGTAGTGCTGATAGTGATGTGCTCAAACCTGTGGTTGCTAAGATGTTCTGAGTGTTCTTAGTGTGTTGCTATGTGGTTTCTATGGGTTTCTGGGCTTTTTGATGTGATGTTATATGGTTGCTAACCTGTTCTGCATTGTTTTAGTGTGTTGCTATGCGGTTGCTACGGTAGTCTGAGTGTTTAGTGTGTTTCTATGCAGTTGCTGTGGTGGTCTGAGTGTTTTAGTGTGTTGCTAAGCTGTTCTGCATGTTTTAGTGTGTTGCTATGCTGTTGCTATGGTGGTCTGAGTGTATTATAGTGTGTTTCTATGCAGTTGCTGTGGTAGTATGAGTGTTTTAGTGTGTTGCTAAGCTGTTCTGAACATTCTTAGTGTGTTGTTATGTTTTCCAGATTGTTCTGGGTGTTTTCAGTGTGTTGCTATGTGGTTCCTAAGGTGTGTTTAGTGTGTTGCTATGCAGTCTGAATGTTTTAGCATGTTTCTATGTGGTTGCTAGGGTCTTCTGGTGTTTTTAGGCTTTTTTATTCAGCTGTACTGCATGCTTTTAGTGTGTTGCTATGCGGTTGTTATGGTGATCTGCATGTTTTAGTGTGTTGCTATGCCGTTGCTAGGGTGTTCTGGGTGTTTGTGTTGCTATGCAGTTGTTAGGGTGTTCTGAGTGTTTGTGTGTTGCTTTGTAGAAGCTAGGGTGTTCTGAGTGTTTTAGTGTGTTGCTATGCTGTTGCTAGGGTGTTATGAGTGTTTGTGTGTTGCTAAGCCAAAACAATCTGTTACCTTAAATTATATGTTTATCTCTGTAAAGCTGCTTTGAAACAATCCATTGTTAAAAGCGCTATATAAATGAAGATGACTTGACTTGACTATGCTGTTGCTAGAGTGTTCTGGGTGTTTGTGTGTTGCTATGCGGTTGCTTGGGTGTTCTAAGTGTTTGTGTGTTGCTATGCAGTTGCTAGGGTGTTCTGAGTGTTTGTGTTGCTATGTGGTTGTGTTGCTATGCAGTTGCTAGGGAGTTCTGAATGTTTGTGTGTTGCTATGTGGTTGATAGGGTGTTTTGAGTGTTAATGTGTTGCTATGCGTTTGTTATGGTGTTCTGGGTCTTTGTGTGTTGCTATGCGGTTGCTAAGGTTTTCTGAATGTTAGCGTGTTGCTATGCCATAGCTAGTGTGTTCTGTGTTGCTATGCGGTCGCTAGGGTGTTCTGAGTGTTAATGTGTTGCTATGCGTTTGTAATGGTGTTCTGGGTGTTTGTGTGTTGCTATGGTGTTCTGTGTGTTTGTGTGTTGCTATGCAGTTGCTAGTGTGTTCTGTGTGTTGCTATGCGGTTGCTAGGGATGTTCTAAAGTGTTTGTGTGTTGCTATGCGGTTGCTAGGGTGTTCTGAGAGGTGTCTCTGATCTTCCACTATGTTTCAGTGATGTTAAAGCCTGTCTTTGTGTTTGCAGGTCAGAGGTGAAGATGGTTTCTCCTGCGATCGCTTTGGCTTTACTTCCTCTGTTACTCACGCTGATCATCCGTTACCGTTATTTCTTCGTGCTGCTGTACCGGGCCGTACTGATCCGATGGGTGCGCGACTGTTTATCGGGCCTCAGCCGAGAGGAACGGGCCTTTCAGTACATACTGACCCACGCCACGCCGGGAGACTCCCAGAGCATCCTGGACACCTTTGACCAGTGGTGCAGCAAAGTGGAGTTCATCAGCAACATCGGGCCCAAGAAAGGTATGCACACACACACACACAGGGCCTAAAATTAACACTCGACGTTGGCGAGTATATGAAACAATGTCAATCGCCACTTTGCCGGTAACATTTTTAGGGAACACTTTATTTTACACTGTCCTTGTTACATATGTTATATGTACTGGTGAAAAGTTACAAAAAACATAAAAACACGTGTGATGTCATCATGTGATTATTAGTATTACATTGTGTCCTAACGAACAACGCGATGAGACCTTTGTGTTTGTGTCTGTATTTTTGATGGTAAACTTCAGATGTGTTCTGATTGGCTGTCACACTCACTTGCTGTGTTCTGATTGACTGTCATGCTCACTTGCTGTGTTCTGATTGGCTGTCACGCTCACTTGCTGTGTTCTTGATTGGCTGTCAAGCTCACTTGCTGTGTTCTGATTGGCTGTCATGCTCACTTGCTGTGTTCTGATTGGCTGTCACTTGCTGCGTTCCGATTGGCTGTCACGCTCACTTGCTGTGTTCTGATTGGCTGTCATGCTCACTTGCTGTGTTCTGATTGGCTGTCACGCTCACTTGCTGCGTTCCGATTGGCTGTCACGCTCACTTGCTGTGTTCCGATTGGCTGTCACGCTCACTTGCTGTGTTCCGATTGGCTTCCACGCTCACTTGCTGTGTTCCGATTGGCTGTTTGTGTAGGTAAGATCCTGGACCGGCTGCTGCAGGAACACTGCCCGATCACTGTTCTGGAACTGGGCACTCACTGCGGTTACAGCACCGTTCGCATCGCCCGCTCGCTGCCCATCGGCGCTCGCATCTACTCCGTCGAGATGGACGAGCGAAACGCTGCCGTGGCCGAGAAAATCATTCGATTGGCGGGTTTTGATGAAGACATGGTGAGTTTTCTGCATTCATTTCTTTTTCTTAAAGGTGCAATCTGTAAGAATGACAGCTAGTGGTCGAAATGGGCACTGCAGTCCAAATTCAAAATATCAGAGGTTGTTGTTTCCCCGCCTCCTCAGACTCGATGCAAATACTGACTGGTTTTCGGGACCATCTAAAACTACACATTTTAGAGTGGCCTTTTATTGTGGCCAGCCTAAGGCACACCTGTGCAATAATCCTGCTGTCTAATCAGCATCTTGATATGCCACACCTGTGAGGTGGATGGATGATCTCAGCAAAGGAGAAGTGCTCACTAACACAGATTTAGACAGATTTGTGAACTATATTTGAGAGAAATAGGCTTTTTGTATACATAGAAAAAGTCTTAGATCTTTGAGTTCAGCTCATGAAAAATGGGGGCAAAAACAAAAGTGTTGCGTTTATAATTTTGTTTAGTGTGTGTGTGTGTATATATATATATATATATATATATATATATATATATTTATAAAGATTACGGAGACATGCAACCATGCCTGCCTGTCTTTACATGTCCAATATGTAATAGAATTTGTGGATCAAGGATTGGACTCTACAGTCATAAAAGAGTACACTGTAAATGAAGTGGAATGTCATCATCAGATATGATGGACTACCAAGATATATATATACATACACACACACTCTCCCTCTATATATATATATATATATATATATATATATATATATATTAAAATACACATCAGATGAAATATGGCATTTATTCAGACTAAAGTCAGCTTGTTTTGAAAATTTGTGAAACCAGGTTTAGAACACAGAGCTGAAAAAGTGACAAACGACGCAACATGTTTTCTCAGGTGGAGCTGATCGTGCGCCCGTCGGATGAGGTGATCCCGCGCTTGCGTGAGGATTTCGGTGTGGAGCGCCTGGACTTTGTGTTCATGGATCACTGGAAGCGCTGTTATCTGCCGGACCTGCACCTGCTGGAGGACAGTGGGCTTCTGGGAGAGGGCTCCATCATCCTAGCGGATAACGTCATCTTCCCCGGAGCGCCAAACTTCCTCCGGCACGCGCGACGCTGCGGCCTGTATGAGGTCAGAGTTCACCGCGCCACGCTCGAGTACATCCGGGGCATCCGGGACGGAATGGCAGAGCTCACCTTCCTCGGGATCAAGTAAAGCTTTCAACATTAACAACAAAACATGACAACATCGTGTTTCTCAGCCTAACGTGTGCGAGGAGATTATGAACAGTCAAAGGTTTCATTCAGTCACTTGTGAACTTTAACAGCATGTGAACTTTAAATTTATTTATTTATTCATTTTGTTATTATTATTATTATTATTTATTTATTTATTTTCTTCTTTTTATTTTTTTTCTCACATCTGTGGCATCCGGGACGGCATGGCTGAGCTCACCTTCCTCGGGACCAAGTAAAACATTCAACATTAACAACATAACATGACAATATTGTGTTTCTCACCGTGTGGAACGTGTGTGAGGAGATTATAGACCTTTACAGTCAAAGGTTTAATTCATTCACTTGAAAGTGAACTTTACATTTATTTATTTATTCATTTATTTATTTTTATTTTTTTAAATTTAATTATTACTATTATTTATTTTATTTTTAATCCCCCCCCCCCCCCCCCATTTAAAAAAAATCGTATTTTTACATTTAATTATTATTGTATTTTTTCTTCATTTATTTGTTTTGTTGATAAATACATGCGTGACGCATGGCTGAGCTCACCTTCCTCTGGATTAAGTAAAACATGATTGTGTTTCTCACCGTATGGAACGAGTGTGAGGAGATTATAGACCTTTACAGTCAAAGGTTTCATTCAGTCACTTGTGAACTTTATCAGCATGTGAACTTTAAATGTATTTATTCATTTAATTATTATTAGTTAATTTTTTCCCCTTTTTAAAATGTTTTCTTCATTTATTTATTTATTTTGTTATTTAATTTTCTCTGTGTCTTGTAGTATGCCGTCTAACACTGTGTTTGGATCCTATTGGTCTTGGCTTGGTTGATCATCATGTGATCTATGTAACTTCATAAATTAAGATGGCTCCTGCACTTAGCATTGTAAGCTTGGCATTGAGAAAGGTCACATGTGGCCGAAACGTTTGCCACTTTTTTCAGTAAAATCATTTGACTTTATCTCGCTTTTTGACGTCTCTTGTGTTTGGTGGAGTGTGGACTCTCTTGAAGTGCCTCTAATATGATTTTTTTCAATCTACGCACCTCAAATGGACTAATTTTAAGGCGCGGTGAGTCCCTAGCTACTCTTCATTCATGCATATATAGCATGGAATGACATTCGCTCTTATTTTCTAAATGCGTATTATTGATCTTATTGTTAGCAATTCATCCATGCACGCTTCTTTTTATAAAAATGTTTTTACCTTGTAATGTTTAATCAAAATGTCACAACTGGATCTTCCAGTGAAGCTCTGGTGACGTATGCAGGATTAACCAATCATTTAGTGCTCTTAAGCCCCGCCCCTGCAAACTTTTCACCACGCCCACATCACAACATCCAATCAATAACTGATGCACAGTATCAAGCCCCGCCCTACATTTCATCTTTTTCAACAAGCCCTTACACTCTGAAATATGTCACAATATGGAAGAAATGATCTGTCACTGTCACTACTCGTTTAATAGCAACTTTAATCATTTTATTACTCTATTTAATAATTTATGCATCATTTGACCATTTAAACCTTTTGGATTATACATCAATGTCTATAAAATAATAGATTTTACATTATTATAGAATACATTACATATCATTATATATAATAATAATTTTAAATAAAAATATAATTATTCATTATTATTAAATAAATTTTAAAAAAAGGAATATTATGGTTGCAATATTTCACTGTAAAATAAAAGTATTTGAGAAAAATAATCTAAAATAATCTAATGTAAATTTACAATACTAAAATTCTTTGAAATTTATTCTTAATTCTATTTTCAAACTTTATTTTGGTGGAAAACTCTCATTGTAAAAGAACACAGTGATGGGGTTTTCTCTGAATTATGCAGCACATATATTTATTTAAGCCTTAGTGATTTAATAAGCGCATTAAGCCATAAAGTCGGTGCGATCATCAGCACATCATAAAACATATATTGAGATTCTCGTGTCCTTTTAAACCTCTATGGCTAATATTTCCATATCATGAAAGTAAAAGGCACTGGTTTCCTAAACCTTTGTGTGTGTGACATGTCTTTGTGCATTACATTTACATAACACAAATGCAAATGAGATTTGAGAGGTTTAGAGCAACATGACGGTGAATAAATGATGACAGAATTCGACCCTTCACGTCTTGAATGATTTAAAAATGCCAAACTAAACGGATGATTCTGTAACACGTTACAGTAAGGTTCATTAGTTAACATTAGTTATTCTATTAACTAACATAAATAACAATGAGCAATACATGTTACAGTATTTTTTAATCTTTGTTATTGCTAGTTAATAATCCAGCTGTTCATTGTTTGTTCATGTTAGTTCACAGTGCATTATCTAATGTTAACAAATACAACCTTTGATTTTAATAATGTATTAGTAAATGTTGAAATTAATATTAACTAAGGTTAATAAATGCTGTAGTATTGTTCATTCTTAGTTCATGTTAACTAAGGTAGTAAACTAATGTCAACTAATGAAACTTATTGTGAAGTGTTACCGATGCTTCTATTAAAATGGGATGGGAAGTTAACAAATCGACCATATGTACAAGATGAATAATTGACTACAAATTTATTTACAACCACAAAGAAATATGATACAAACAGCAAGATAAAGCCGTCAGCGTTTCTGAGCTGTGAATGCGATGACGCATGAACTCCTGAATCCTGACACTGGTCTGGATGACATGCAGAAATGCCCAGTAACTCAATAACTTTATAGATTGACCAATGAGTCGCTGAACACTTTCTACAAGCCTGAAAAGTGACAAAAGTTCATGTTGTGACAAGTGCTAGTTTTACGAGAAATACGAACACTGCAAAAATGCTTTTCTTACTTAGTATTTTTGTCTTCATTCCAGTCCAAATATCTAAAAATTCTCAAATCAAGATGCATTTACTAAAGTAGTAAAATGACATAAGATTTTAAGTTTTAAAAATTAAGTGAGTTGATGCTTAAAACAAGCAAAATGATCTGCCAATGGGGTCAGAAAAATAATCTAGTTTCTGTTTGAATTAACACTATCTTTCTTACCCCTGGCAGATCATTTAGCTTTTTTTTTAAGCAAAAACTCACTTAATTTTGATTAATTCCCCGGAAAACAGGACATAATATCTTATGGCATTTTACTCATCTAGTAAATGCATCTCGATTTAAGAATTTTTAGATATTTTGGACTGGAATCAAGACAAAAATAGTAAGTAAGAAAAGCATTTTTTGCAGTGAAGTGGTTCTTTAGAAACACTGAACACTTGAGCTGACGGTCTTGTGTGTGACACGTATAAATAAGTCATTTGAGTATTTCAGCGGCACACAGACACTTCTCGACACTCCAGTTTATCGTCTGATTGATGGATCTGGTCTAGATCATCCACTGGTCCTGGTCTTGATCGGCTCCTTCCATGTCGACCTATCAGTGAGCGACACTCACGTCATTCACCTAAAATCAAAACTCAGATCTCTTCAAAACTGAACTTTACTAGAATCAATGTTTGTCAGGTCAACAGCAGATTTAAAGGAGTAGTTCACTTTAAAATGAAAATTAGCCCATGATTTACTGACCCTCAAGTAATCCTCTTCTTTCAGACGAACACAATCAGAGTTATATTAAAAAACATATCCTGGCTCTTCCAAGCCTTATAATGGCAGTGGATTGCAACCAACAGATTTTACTTTATAAAGTTTTAATTTGAATATTTTTCTTAAACAAACTTACCCTCATTTTGCTTCAGAAGGCCTTTATTAACCCCCCAGAGCGTGTGGAGCACTTTAATGATGGATAGATGCACTTTAATGATGGATAGATGCACTTTAATGATGGACAGATGCACTTTTATGATGGACAGAGGCACTTTAATGATGGATAGATGCACTTTAATGATGGATAGATATGCACTTTAATGATGGACAGATGCACTTTTATGATGGACAGAGGCACTTTAATGATGGATAGATGCACTTTAATGATGGATAGATGCACTTTAATGATGGACAGATGCACTTTTATGATGGACAGATGCACTTTTATGATGGACAGATGCACTTTAATGATGGATAGATGCACTTTAATGATGGATAGATGCACTTTAATGATGGACAGATGCACTTTTATGATGGACAGAGGCACTTTAATGATGGATAGATGCACTTTAATGATGGATAGATGCACTTTAATGATGGACAGATGCACTTTTATGATGGACAGAGGCACTTTAATGATGGATAGATGCACTTTAATGATGGATAGATGCACTTTAATGATGGACAGATGCACTTTTATGATGGACAGAGGCACTTTAATGATGGATAGATGCACTTTAATGATGGATAGATGCACTTTAATGATGGACAGATGCACTTTTATGATGGACAGAGGCACTTTAATGATGGATAGATGCACTTTAATGATGGATAGATGCACTTTAATGATGGACAGATGCACTTTTATGATGGACAGATGCACTTTTATGATGGACAGATGCACTTTAATGATGGATAGATGCACTTTAATGATGGATAGATGCACTTTAATGATGGACAGATGCACTTTTATGATGGACAGAGGCACTTTAATGATGGATAGATGCACTTTAATGATGGATAGATGCACTTTAATGATGGACAGATGCACTTTTATGATGGACAGAGGCACTTTAATGATGGATAGATGCACTTTAATGATGGATAGATGCACTTTAATGATGGACAGATGCACTTTTATGATGGACAGAGGCACTTTAATGATGGATAGATGCACTTTAATGATGGATAGATGCACTTTAATGATGGACAGATGCACTTTTATGATGGACAGAGGCACTTTAATGATGGATAGATGCACTTTAATGATGGATAGATGCACTTTAATGATGGACAGATGCACTTTTATGATGGACAGATGCACTTTTATGATGGACAGATGCACTTTTATGATGCACTTTTATGATGGACAGATGCACTTTTATGATGGACAGATGCACTTTTATGATGGACAGATGCACTTTTATAATGGACAGATGCACTTTTATCATGGATAGATGCACTTTTATGATGGACAGATGCACTTTTATGATGGATAGATGCACTTTTATCATAGACAGATGCACTTTTATGATAGACAGATGCACTTTTATGATGGACAGATGCACTTATGATGGATAGATGCACTTTTATGATGAATAGATGCACTTTTATGATGAATAGATGCACTTTTATGATGAATAGATGCACTTTTATGATGGATAGATGCACTTTTATGATGGATAGATGCACTTATGATGGATAGATGCACTTTTATGATGGATAGATGCACTTTTATGATGGATAGATGCACTTTTATCATGGATAGATGCACTTTTATGATGGATAGATGCACTTTTATGATGGATAGATGCACTTTTATCATGGATAGATGCACTTTTATGATGGATAGATGCACTTTTATGATGGATAGATGCACTTTTATCATGGATAGATGCACTTTTATCATGGATAGATGCACTTTTATGATGGATAGATGCACTTTTATCATGGATAGATGCACTTTTATGATGGATAGATGCACTTTTTTGAGCTTCAATCTGTTGGTTGCGATCCACTGCCATTATAAAGCTCGGAAGCGTCAGGGTGTTTTCTAATATAACTCTGTGTTCGTCTGACAGAAGAAAGTCATATACACCTAGGATGGCTTGAGGGTGAGTAAATCATGGGCTAATTTTCATTTTAAAGTGAACTACTCCTTTAAGGCAAGACCCTAGTGGTGAATAGGGTAAATATTAAACTACTTCCACAGTTGACTAACCACATTAAGATCATTGTTTTGTATTACAAGTATTCTGAAATGTTTATATATGCAAATGAAGCCTTTTCTAATTAAATAATCATGGATTTACATACATTTCCAGAGAATTAATCTGAACATTGGATAAAGCCAGATTAAAAATTCTTGTTTGATTTTGTTTTCATATTGGAGTTAAAAGTTTTTACTGAGGGGATTCTTGATATGTCTTTTTATCACTGCATAAATCAGAAAATGTCATCAACAGCCAGGAAAAAAAACAGATTTACCACGTTTTAAAAAAATAAAATGTTGTAAAAATTAGGTGAATGATGTTATGAACAAACCCCTCAGTAAAATCCTTCAGAATATAGATATTAATAAAACTGTAAGTTTTGGTGTATATAAGTGCTGCTGAAGTGGAGGACAAAACTCATTTTTAAAGATATGTATTGAGACTGAAATCTACAGATGCAATAAAATAAACTCTTAAATGTGTATTTTCTGTGTTTTCTTTCCACTATTCACGTTATATAAGTAAAATAGAGATGAAGACTGAGCAGTGCATAAAAAACACAAGTAGTGTCTCACCCTAAAAACATCCCTTTACATATTAATTTAAGACATTTAATATGAAAAACAGTTCAAATCTATCATTATTTGACATTATTGCTGTAACATTTATCACACGAACCAGAATTAATCATCATATACACATTATATTCACTACACTGTAAAAATTATTGTTGGTTTAACTTAAAGTAAATTACCTGGTTGCCTTAAGTTTTGAGTTAATACAATGAAGGAGATTGGTTTAATCAACTGAAAATCCAAATATTATGTTATCTGAACCTAAGTTGATTTGACAAAGAAATAAAGTTGTGATAAATCATGTAAATATTTTTTTTACAGTGTAGTTGTTTTGCTCTTAGAAGAAACACATTTGATTGTGTGTGTGTGTGTATCTCTTGACCTCATTAATTTCTCCATCATCAGGAAACTCGTTGTAGATGTTCATGTCGTCCATGTCCTGCATGTCTTCATCATCCTCTGAGTCTTCCTCGCTGTCCTCCTCGTCTTCATCATCCTCCTCCTCTTCCTCGTCGAAGGTCTGGCAAGAATGTAAAGAACATGTTAGATATTATATTATATTCTCAGGAATCGGATCTGAACATCATGCGTTCTCACACGCACCTCAAAGATGGGCCTCCCGATGGGCATCAGGTTGTTGTCTTTCTCTGAGATGTTCTGCAACTAAAGACAGACAGCTTCATCAGCATACACACACACTCGTTCTGCAGTTCACACACACACACACACACACACACACACTGACCCAGGTCTGGTGCTGTTGCTCCTGTTGGTGTAGTTCGGCTTCATCCACACACGGACGGTCCAGATTAAACCACAGAGACTCTGTCACACGCGGGAACAGAGACGGGAAGAGGGTGGACATCTCTGGGGACACACACACACACACACACACAAATGAACAAGGACTGCGGTAATACCATGGTTTAACCACATACCAAAATATATTTCAGAATACTACGTAAATGCAAGGCATCACTAAAAACACCATGGTATTACTATGTTTTTCACATGTGGTATTACCATAGTACTTGTGGAAAAAAACATGGTGATACCATGTTATTTTTTAGTGATGCCATGCATTTACATCATACGAAAAGAAATGTATAATATCTTAGTATCATAAAATCATACTATGGTACTACAATACCAGATTTTTTATCATCATGGAATTCCTATACATTTCTTTGAGTACGATGTAAATGCATGGAATCACAAAAAAAAAAAAAAGTTTTATTACCATGTTTTTTTCACATGTACTATGATAATACGATAACACGGCAATACTACATTATTATAAAATACCATAGTATTCTTAGAAAGTTATTTGATTACGCTGTAAATACAACCATGTTTATCACATGTAAATCATTAATACCTTGTTTTTATGATATTTTTTATGAAGTACTAAAAAAAACCTATACCTAGTTTTTCACATGTGGTATTGCCATAGTAACTTACAAGTGAAAAACATGGTATTCTCTAGAGATGCCATCGTACGTACTCAAAGAACTGTAACTTATAAGAATGTCATAGTATATCATAAAAACGTGAAATTAAAGAACTATGTAAATGCATGGCATTACTTCACAAGTACTATTAGGTAGTATTGTGAAAATATCCGGTTATATGAATGTCAGTACGGTATCGCATGATTATAGTACTTTCTGTATAGGTTGCTTTGTTTATTCTTCATAAAAACACTGAAAATAACGACACAATATTCCGGTCACTTGTGTAAATAGCATGGCTGCTGATGAATAAAATAATAAAATAAAATGAGAGCCTTTAATATATATTTGATTTACCTGCAGGTCCGCAGAAAGTTCAAATGTAAACACACGGCGGGTTCTGGTGTTGCACCGGAAGTTCATCCCCTCGGAAACACCATCACGCAATCTTTAGTTCCGCCTCACTACAAGCGCTCACTGTCAGAACTCTGAATTTAAGCGTATAAAAACATTCACGAGTTACTTAAACTCGTATGAATGTCGTGTGATATCACGCGAGTCCCTCGAGCAGATCAAACCAAATGTAATTGAAGATTGTCTGAACACTCAATAAACCTTGAGCATATAGTTAACTGCATCTCTAGTATCTGCATCATGTGCTGAAAATGACAGATGTGCATGTATTATTATGAGTTATGAGTCCATAAGGTCGCAGTGACCGTGCAGCTGATACTGCTGGTGGTTTGTGTCTCATTACTATAACGTTAGTCGTGCTCGTGCTCCTCAAGGAGTCATTAAAGGACTTTGATCGAGAGAGACACAGTTCACACACTTCAGCTGAAGCGAGGAAAATACGAGCAGTTCTCAACTTTAACTCTACACAACATGGACTTTTTATCTTCAAGG
>CM060605.1:47905975-47915975 GCA_030578255.1 Tiaroga cobitis | reverse complement strand
CGCCGCTGACCTACGCGAACTAGAGTGGACAAGGTGGATTGCCGTGGCTGGAGAACCGGCTCGCCGCCCTCCAAGCCATGTCGGGCCACGGCTCACATCTCCGAGAAGGCATACGTCTCGGAGGAACATGCAGCATCTGCCCTCCACACAATGGCCATCTTGCAAGTCTTCCAGAGGCGTCTTCTAAGGTCCCTGGGGCCGGTTTCACAAAGCTATTTTAGACCGGCCTATAGTGTTAGACAAGTCTCAAATTTGCTCATAGACTAGTCTAATGCAAGTTAGATTGTTTCACAAAAATAAAGACTGACTTCATTTAGACCAAAAACTTTAGACACCTCAGGCTAACTCAGGTCTAAGACTCTGTTACCTTCGCAACCAGCAGTAACAATCAGCACTAACAACCAGCAGTAACAATCAGTTACACTACAAACAGCCGAAAGAAAAGGGGAAATGGCCCTTAGCATATATATCACTCTCCATTTCAGTGTCTTTAAGTTTATCTTGGGGTCCTCCTTGCTGTTTTGGATATTTCCTCTTAAATATTTCTTTTTTGGCATCTTGAACTATGTTTTTGTATTTTTTCTGTACGTCTTTAACGCTCCACTCAACGCTCGGATTAACGCTGGTAACTGTCGTAGCAATCTTTGTCCAAATTAAACATTTGTTCTTGTTTCTACATTCTCCGCTAAATTTCCCCAGTTAAATGTCCTTGTAACTGTTATACTCCTCCAACACACACATATCTCTCGCTGGGGTAAACTGCACCGAGCGGTTGAATGTGCTTACTCGATCCGCCATGTTTTTTGTTTTGAAAAGTGTCTTATTTTACCCAAAATGCATTGCAGTGTAGTCCTACTTAAGATAGTCAGAGTCTTAATTGCTTTGTGCAACGGTCTGATTTAGATGTCTATCTGAAGTCTGACTATCTACTATATCTAAGTCATAGTCAAAGTCTATCTTTGTGAAACCGGCCCTTGGACGAGGAAGGCAGCAGGCCTGGCGCTGGCCGAGAAGGTCCCACAGGGATCTGGCGGCGGTACGGGCTCCTGCATTGTCACCCATGGCTGACGCTCACCGAGATGCGGGATGCGGAGAAGAAGCAGATCCTTGACGCCCCAGTAAGCCTGCAAGGTTTATTCGGCTTCACGGTTAAAGGGTTAGTTCAACCAAAAATTAAAATGATGTCATTAATGACTCTCCCTCATGTCGCTCCAAGCCCGTCAGACCTCCGTTCATCTTCGGGACACAGTTTAAGATATTTTAGATTTAGTCTGAGAGCTTTCTGTCCCTCCATTGTAAATGTGTGTACGGTATACTGTCCTTCTCCAGAAAGGAGGTAAAGACATCATCAAAGTAGTCCATGTGACATCAGTGGGTTAGTTACAATGTGTTGAAGCATCGAAAATACATTTTGGTCCAAAAATAACAAAAACTCCGCCTTTATTCAGCATTGTATTGTGTTCCGGTTCTGTTGTGGATCCGCGTTCAGTGACGCCGCTGACGTAAGACGCTGCTGACGTGTGAACTATGACACCAGACACACGTCAGCAGCGTCTTACGTCAGCGGCGTCACTGAACGCGGATCCACAACAGAACCGGAACACAATACAATGCTGAATAAAGGCGGAGTTTTTGTTATTTTTGGACCAAAATGTATTTTCGATGCTTCAACACATTGTAACTAACCCACTGATGTCACATGGACTACTTTGATGATGTCTTTATCTCCTTTCTGGACAAGGACAGTATACCGTACATACATTTACAATGGAGGGACAGAAAGCTCTCGGACTAAATCTAAAATATCTTAAACTGTGTCCCGAAGATGAACGGAGGTCTTACGGGCTTGGAGCGACACGAGGGAGAGTCATTAATGACATAATTTAAATTTTTGGGTGAACTAACCCTTTAAGGCCTTTTCCGAGAAGTTCACCGAAGCGCTGAAGCAGTCGAAGCTGCCACATCTTCTGCCAAAACGGTCTAGCCAGGGCAAGGTCCAGATCGTCTTCGCTCCCATCTGTGTACAGGGAGACGCTGGCCAAAAATGCATCTAGGTGTTTCAACCAGGTCCAGTACCTGACCTAGGGGAGGAGCGAGCGCGCTGATAGTCTAGCCTAGCTTAGCGCCTAGTCCTTTGCGTCGGCTCTGTGCGAGCTGGACTGGCCAATAATTCACACGGTGCGGTTTTATACGTTCCCCATACGTAATGTCGACTCGATAAGGGAACGTCTCTGGTTACTCAACGTATCCGTATTTCCCTGAGAGGAGGGAACGAGACATTACGTAAATTGCGGTGTAAAAAAATCTCTTCTAGCCTCAATAGCTCTCGCTCAGTCGAAAGATTCAACAATGTGTATTGAGAAAAGCGCTTTACAAATAAATGTGAATTGAATTGAATATTTGAGTGTTTAGTGTAATCTCTCTCTCTCTCTCTCTCTCTCTCTGTGTGTGTGTGTGTGTGTGTGTGTCAGTGTTCCCCATGGAAGGACAACGCCTGTTGCACAGCGAACACCACAGAAGAAGCTCATCAGGATCAGTCGTATCTTTACAACTTCAACTGGAATCACTGCGGGATCATGAGCAACTCATGCAAGAAGCACTTCATCCAGGACACGTGTTTCTACGAGTGTTCACCACACCTGGGGCCCTGGATTCAGACGGTACACACACACGCTCAAACACACACACACACACTCACTCACTCACTCACTCACACTCACTCACTCACTCACTCACTCACTCACACACACGCAA
Organism: Tiaroga cobitis; assembly: GCA_030578255.1. NCBI lineage: Eukaryota > Metazoa > Chordata > Actinopteri > Cypriniformes > Leuciscidae > Tiaroga > Tiaroga cobitis. The sequence continues at coordinate 47,913,221 of CM060605.1, read as the reverse complement.
CACACACAAGCAGTGTGTGCAGAGACAGATTCATTCATTACGTGTGTGTGTGTGTAGGCGAGTGAGTCGTGGCGTAAGGAGCGCATCCTGGACGTGCCGCTGTGTGTGGAGGATTGTAACGACTGGTTCGACGACTGTAAGAACGATTACACGTGTAAAGAGAACTGGCACAAGGGCTGGGACTGGAGCACAGGTCAGACATCACACTGTTCTCACACACACACACACACACACACACACATACTCACTCGAACACACACTCACTTCTCACAGGTCAGAAATCACACTTCTCTGTGTGATGTTGCTGTTTGATCATGAAAAGCTCCAGTTCTTCTCTATATCAGTGTCAGTGTTTCTGAACTCCTGAAACGCCTCCATTGTAGTCTTGAGTTTTTTCCAGGAACGAACACGTCACAATATTCCTCATTATAATAATTAATACGCAGAATAAATGGCCCCGCGCCTGTTTGAGTTAGTTAGTAGTGTGTTGAAACCAAGCGGCAACAAGTGACGTAAACTGCAGTTCCTCCACTGGCCACTAGAGGCCGGCTGCAGAAGAGACTCACTCCCATAGACCCGCATGTTATAATGACCAACTTTACAGCAGAAAAAACATGTTTACAGACTGGTGCTAAAAGTGGTTTTGGTCTATAAAGCTAATTTGACGACTGTGAGGCGGGTGAATTGTTTTATAACTCATCCGTTTAAATTATATTAAGCCTTAAAGATCTGCATAATTAAGGGCGTGGCCACTTGAGTGACAGGTGTGTTGGCGCTGATGTCACTGCTAGCCGTTTGTCTGCTGTGTGTTAGCGTCACGTCACCTCAGCTAATCCGCCTCGCTGCACATGTTCGTATATCCGGGAGTGACGCTGCCAAGATGGCGACGGCCGGCTCCGCCCACTTTGGGCTTCAAAAACGCTCTTCAGAAACACTACAGGTGACGTCACAGACACTACGAACATATTTTTATACGGTCTATGGTTGAAACTGGCGGTTATGATAAGGGGCGGGACATTTCCCAAACACACTCAAAGCGCTCGACCAATCACAACACACTGCGCCAGCTGACCAATCAGAGCACAGTGTGCTTTTCAAAAGGAGAGGCTTCATAGAGACAGGAGCTAAACAGAGCGTTACTGACAGACTGGGAAGAGAGGAGCCGCAACAATGGAGAATATGGGAAAAATAATCAACATTCAAGCAGGAAAACCTGTTCTAAAAGGGCATTAAATGAGAATATCTCTGTTTCTCTGAACCCTACAGGCACTAACCGCTGTCCGAAAGACTCTCAGTGCCGTCGCTGGACCGAGGTCTTCTCCAGCGCTCAGGATATGTGTGAGAAGATCTGGTCCAACTCCTACAAGTTCACGACGCTCAGCAGAGACAGCGGCCGCTGCATGCAGATGTGGTTCGAGGGAACAAACCCTAACAAGAAAGTGGCCGAATACTACCTGAGGGGTGATGCGGAGGCGGTCGCCATGGCAACAGGCCTGCGCGTGTGTGTGTTTGCGCTTCTCGTGATGATGCTGCGCTGACATCATCTACCAGAACACTGAAAACACCACGGACATCTGGACTTATTTCTCTCTGATGAATGTCAAAATCCCCCAGAATGCATCACATTCCCCACTGTTATGTGCGGATAAATGTTAGATTTGAAATAAAACATTTGAATTTAATAATTGTTTAGGCTTGTTTCATTTGGTAATCCATGTGGCTTTTATATTTTTTTTATCATACCTTTATTTAACCAGGGAAGAAAATCAGGGAAGAAAAGTAGCAGCACACAGTAAACATAATAAAAACAAACAAAGTAAGATTAAATACATAAAATATGCTTTATTAATATATGAATGTATATGATCTATTTCATGATACGAATTATAGTAGTTAAACCTCTCTGGGAAGTCTAGATAATATTTGGCTAATAAGTATTAATTATATCACATAAGTTTAAACAGCATAATTTAATAAATACAAAAATATATATATATATAAATGCATAAAATAAAGAAATATAGAGATGTGGGAATGAATAAATATACAAATAAATGAATGCATAAATACAAGTTAAAAACATAAATAATGAAAATACAGAAAATAACAAATGAAGGAAAACATTAATTAAATTAAATATCAAATAAAAATAATTTTATATTTTTTTTATCAAGTCATTTGTTTATTTATTTATTTTCCTATTATTTCATTTATCTATATATTTATTAATGTATTTTTGAATTTCTGCAGGTTTGAGCCTCTATACATAAATGACGTTTAAAAAATATGAAAGTACATGGACAAATAATATATACTATATATAGTGTATATAATTATTAGACAGACAGACAGACAGACAGACAGATAGATAGAAAGATAGATAGATAGATAGATAGACAGACAGACAGACAGACAGACAGACAGACAGACAGACAGACAGACAGATAGACAGACAGACAGATAGATAGATAGATAGATAGATAGATAGACAGACTGACAGACAGAAAGATAGTCAGACAGACAGACAGACAGACAGACAGACAGACAGATAGATAGATAGATAGATAGATAGACAGACAGATAGAGAGATAGATAGACAGACAGACAGACAGACAGACAGACAGACAGATAGATAGATAGATAGATAGATAGATAGACAGACAGACAGACAGACAGACAGACAGATAGACAGACAGACAGATAGATAGATAGATAGATAGATAGATAGATAGATAGATAGATAGATAGACTGACAGACAGAAAGATAGTCAGACAGACAGACAGACAGACAGACAGACAGATAGATAGATAGATAGATAGATAGACAGACAGATAGAGAGATAGATAGACAGACAGACAGACAGACAGACAGACAGACAGATAGATAGACAGACAGATAGATAGATAGATAGATAGATAGATAGATAGATAGATAGATAGATAGATAGATAGATAGATAGATAGACAGACAGACAGACAGACAGACAGACAGACAGACAGACAGACAGACAGATAGATAGATAGATAGATAGACAGACAGACAGACAGACAGACAGATAGATAGATAGATAGATAGATAGATAGATAGATAGATAGATAGATAGATAGATAGATAGATAGATAGATAGAGAGAGCTCAGAGAGGTTAAACCACAGTGATCATCACTCATTAACACTAGAGGAACAGAGTTCAGTTCTCAGGAGGAATGTGTGAAACGGACAGAAAACGCTCAACTATAATGAGAAGAAGATGTGGTAATGTTCAGTGTTTTACTCTCTTATAGACATAATCTGATAGAAAATCCACAACACACATGTATTATTAATTTATTTACTCAATACTGCTGTTGATATGTGTTGTTTGTGTGTGTGAAACAGACTCAACACACACTCTGACGGATAGTGTTAGTTTTTCTGAAGTGTGAGGTGTGTCACCAAGTTATTCTGTCAGCACATTTAAACAGGTGTCATCATCATTGTTGCACACATTCTTGTCATCCAAACTAAATTACAATATTACATTATTCTATAATGAACACAATAAAACAAAACTGACAAACATCCCTTACAATCTTTATAGTGCAGATAAAAACCCACCAAACCCTCCCTAAGAGATATTCATTGAGAAGAAAATGTGTGACAACTTGCCCCAGTGCGTCAGACATTATAGTGTGTGTGTGTGTGTGTGTGTGCGCGCGCGCATATCCACACCACAAATGTATTATTTTTATTTATTTATTTACTCAATATTGCTGTTGATATGTGTTGTTTGAGTGTGTGAAACAGACTCAACACACACTCCGACGGATAGTGTTAGTTCTTCTGAAATGTGAGTTATCCTGTCAGCTACTTTAAAGAGTATCATTATTGCAGGAATTGATGCCAGCCAATTACACAAATGCATATTTTCTTATTTCTGTCTTCCAAACTAAATTACAATATTACGTTGAGTAAAGCGAACACAATAACAACACAAAACCTTCCTAAGAGATATTCATTGAGAACGAATGATGTGACAACTTGCCCCAGTGCGTCATAGCACACGCCTGTGTGCGCGCGCATTTCCACAACACACATTTATTATTTATTTATTTACCATCATTGTTGCACAAATTGATACTAGCCATCACATATCTTATTTTCTAAAACTAAATTACAATATTACATTGTTCCTGTTGAGAAAAGCGAACACAATAAAACCACACTGACAAACATCCCTTACAATGTTTATGGGTGCAGATAAACAAACCCTGTATCATAAAAAATATAAATAAATCATACCAATAAAAAAAACCTATAGCGCGGGCGCGCGTGTGTGTGTGTGCGCGCGCGTGTCGTGTCGTGTCTCCGTGCGCCCCTGCTGTTGGATGTGAGCTGCTGTTGTGTGTGTTTTCTCTCTCATGGAGGTTTTTCAGGAACTAACAGGAAAGCAGGAGAAACTCTAAAACTTTAAACGCTCGAGCGGTGCTTGCGTGCGGCCGACGCGCGGCCCCTGCGCCGCGTTAATTCGCAGTGGATCCGGGAGTGTGTGTTTTGTGAGGATTCCGTGATTCCGCGATGGCCGGAGCGAGTGTGTGGTATCACCGGGATCTGAGTCGCGCCGCGGCGGAGGAGTTGCTCGCGCGAGCCGGGCGCGATGGGAGTTTCCTGGTGCGGGACAGCGAGAGCGTCAACGGCGCGTACGCGTTATGCGTGCTGTAAGACTCATGCTTTACTATTACACTTACGTTGTTTATCCATAACACACTATATTTAGTTGTTTGTGAACTTTCTTTCTTGCTTTTTTTCTTGCTTTCTTTCTTGCTTTTCACACCCTGTCTACGCTGAAAGCGAGCGACGCGTCTTATAACAGGAGCGTTGTAGTCAGTGTGCCTGTAAATGAATGCACCCGCAACAGATTGTTTTTAAAGTTGTATTTAAGAGTTTTGACTATTTAAAAGTGGCTTAGTGCCCACTATTATAGTGTTCACTATTATTAGTCCTCACCAAATCAAGCTTTGTTATTGTTTTATAATGTGTGTCGTCATAGTTTAGTTTGGTTGTAAAGCAGAGCGCTGTGAGGGTTTGTGTACTGTATATCTCACTTCAACGTACGAGTTTATCCAAACACTTGAGTTGGCACGCGGGAGCCGCAGAGGTCACGTGACCAGTCTGCCCTCCACCTCATCATGCATAAAAATAACTGCATGCTCCACTGTGAGCAACAGGCCAGTAGCGTGGTGCTATTCTCTGCCATGGTCATGGAAAACACGTTCTGGAAGTGTTCTGCATGCGTGGAAAAGCCAAATGCATGCATTTCTTGCAATGCATGTTTGGTTGAGCTCTAATCTAAATCATCCCAGACCGCAACATAGATCCGGCCCACATCTGGCACACCTGGAATCCACACAGCCCGGATGTGGGCCGGTTCTGGGCCGACACTAGGTTGCTGTCTGGGATTGCATTACTAGAAATGTGCTCGTGTTTAGAGTGAAATTATACGATAATACTGATTATACGAAATCTGACTAATGAGATTGGCTAGTTCATATGAATTCGTACAATGTGATTTGTGTGAAAATGTACAAGTTTTCGAAAAACTTAAGGATTAAAGGTGGACCACCGAAAACCGTCAGTTGAGCGATAGCAGATCGTACGAGAAAATACGAATGATATTGGCTAATTCATATGAATTCGTACAATGTTATTTGTACGAAAACGTACGATTTTTAAAAACGCGTAAGCATGAAGGTTCACCACTAATCTAGCCGTCTTTGGGACGAAAGCAGATCGTATGAAAACATACGAATGAGATTAGCTAATTAGGTCAAATGATTTTTTGAAAAAAGTACGCATGAAGGTTCGTGCTTCTGCCCAACCGGCAGTGGCACAGGCGGATCGTACGAAAATGTGCGAATGAGATTGTACGAATTATCTTGAAAAAGCCAACAATTTGGCAAAACGTGAAAAATTACAAATTGCCATGAGATTTTGTTGGAAATTCAGAGAATCCAGTATCTGAATCCATAAATCTGATGCATTTCAAGGAAATTAATGTTTTTTCAATTCAAATTAAATTCATGTGTAGCTCTGTGGGTATTTCCATCTAAACACACTGCATTCATTAACACACTGTTGTTTTCGGGGCTCTTTAGTGGTTCGCAGTGTCAGGGATCCTCCTCTCGGCATCTTTTGGCTGAGTTGGTTCTTTGGAGCTGAATAAAGTTCGTGATGTTGGATGGTTCTTAGTGTTTTCTTCAGATAACGTTCTCCCTCAGAGCTTTGGCTAATGTTCTGGCAACGTTATAAACAAACAGTACTTTGTGTAACTTTGTACTTTCGTTCAAAGTTATCTGGTTTTTAAAGGATTAGTTCACATTAGCTCACTTCATTAGTCGTGGACATGCAAGAAGAGCATGTGTGCTTAAAAAGTATATAAATGTGTATTTTGTTATAAACGTCCGCTGGTTTGTCTAGATCAGACTCTTATTCCTCGGCTGGATCGCGTCGAGACTTTGAAGCTGCACTGAAACTCACATCTGGACCTTCGACCCGTTGGACCCCATTGAAGTCAAAAATCCTGGAGTGTTTTCCTCAAAAACCTTCATTTCTTTTCCACTGAAGAAAGAAAGACATGAACATCTCGGATGGCGTGGAGGAGAGTAAATTATCAGGACATTTTAATTCTGAAGTGAACTAGTCCTTTAATAATGTTCTCAAAACATTAGCACCTCATTTACGCATCGGTTATGCAACATTTTTCTGAAAGGTTTTAATTGGACGTTCATCTAACGTTTTTTAAATGTTACTACTTGTTTCAGAGCGTTCAGAGAACATTCAGAAGTAACGTTCCCATAATATTTGCAGAATGAGAAACGGATTGTTTCCTTAATGATTGTTTATAGCCAAGAAAAATACGTTTTTAAAGTATTTTTAAAAAGTGGACATTCAGAAATAAAGGGAACATTAGCAAAACGTTCTACACATATTGTCGTCAGCTGCGTAGACCTTAGGAATAAATAAATAAATAAAACGTATACAGTACATGTGTAGCTCATATTTTTCTCCAGAGCCTGTTGATTGATTGTGTTTTGGTTTTGAAATGCAGTCTGTGTGTGTTTTTACGCGTCAGAACACGCTCACATTTCTGAGTCACGGCGCTGTGGGCGGTCCACCAAAGGGGTCGAGATGTTCCTCACACACGCAGGAGATCCACGTGTGTGTGTGTGTGTGTGTGTGTGTGTGTGCTGGGATACTCAAGCCAGAAC